>CAIGQQ010033238.1:1171517-1186717 GCA_903798035.1 Danio albolineatus
ACACATTTGTAAATGAATCAATACATATGTAAATCTTTTTCTCCTGTACTAATGTATAGGGTAGCCCACTTTGCCTTTACATAACTACACAGTGACCTGTGCTTTATTTATGGGTAATGGAACATGCAACACATCAGCAGCATACTTATCAAACTTAAACCCTCAGCGGTTGCAACACACACAACCACAATCGAAAACCAACCCCAGACCAGCAGCGTGACCCCTGGGCGACTGTAGGGCTCAGGGTCCTGCTTATGAGAGACCAATCTCTGATCTTGCCGCTTCTCCACATTCCTGCTTCACCCTTTAGTTGAGTTTAAACTGCGACCTTTGTGCTGGCAAACAAGCTACTTAACTATTAGGCTACTAGTGGTATGGGCACTGAAATTAGGACTCGCCTCAGAGTTTGTGCCGGCGTAATGGCATGTGCTCTAGCATTCACTTGCGCTCTCTCTCTCTCTCTCTCTCTCTCTCTCTCTCTCGCTCTCTCTCTCGAGCTCGCTCTTGCTCGCTGCTATTTTATGGTAATGTGGCATTTCGCTGCGCCTCTCGTTCAGCCAAAAGACAGAAACACTTTAGTTTCTATTTTTCATTGGCTCTTTTTTTAAGTGCACACTAAAAGTGTGCTTTTAGGAGAGAGGGTTGAGTGCATGTATGCATTTGTGACAGACAGATGAAAATAAAACATTACAAATGAAGTAATGTGCACCGTAGATGATCATTTTGCTCTTACATTTATTTCTTATGTATATTGAAAGGTCACACGGTGAGAGATGTATGCTGAGGGAGCCTGGCAGATGATTGAAACGAATGCATTCTTGTTCATGACCTATTTTTGGTTCAGTTGAGGATATTTCAATTTTTTAATTCCTGCTTTTACTTGAAAATACTCTCAAGCAGTCCAGGAATATTAAACATGCAGCGCACTTACTCCAGAGAAGCAGAGAGAAATCCTTCCTGCTCTAGAGTGAAGATGGGTGGAGGGAGAGGCAGGGGCAAAGTGAGGGGTGGAAAAAGAGAAGGGTGGAGGAATATGAGGTTTCTCTGGGGTCAAGAGAGAGAGAAGATGGATTGAATTCTGTAAATGTGGCTAATATACTTGCAGCAGTTGTGTCATCTCCTGTGGGACTCGTTGCATGTGTGTGAGGAGATGGCTTGTGGTAAAGGTTTCATCCTTACAGGGGCCACGAGATGCTGTTGTTCTGATCTCGCCGTTGCATCACTTTTCAGCTACTCCCAGGAATCAGTGGCCCCATGAAACACACACACACCCCAAGTGTCCTCAGTCATTTTTCATATAGTTTTCACTTGGAAGGCAGCAAATTCATTGACTTTAATAGGGATGCCATAGAGAGGGAAATGCAAGAGTTTGTAAAAGTGACAGCACTCGTAGTTGGGTATCCATCAACCAATCAGAACTGCAGTGAGATGAGTCCAGCTGTCCTTTAGGAAATCCAAATGCTGTAATCCCTCTTGAATTTGGACTGACCTAGAGCTCACACTTTACTAGCCGTCAAACACTCTGTCAGAGCTTTCTCTAGTGTGTAAACTCCAGTCATGCTGTGATCCCACGTTTTCCCCCTCGATACTGCTCTGTGACAGCTGACAACATGTGTTAGTGCTGCTGAAGTGTGTGTAGTAACAAACAGAACAGAGTGCAACACATGGTTTTAGGATTTTATAATTTAAGCTTTCATATAATTTAATTGTCCACTGTAGTTACAGTTAAATGTGACAAGCCAGAATGAACTATTTTCATTTTAATGTATTTTTGGCAATGTATAATTTTTATTCAACATGGATGGTTTAAATTGACCAAACGTGACAGGAAATGCATTGGATCTCATTCACTGCATGTGCATCCAGCACTATATTTGTATGGTTCTATGTTTGGGTGATTATTATGGCCTCACATCACATGGCTGGTAGCACAATCTGAGTGGGTGGCACAAATCATCAGAACACCGGCATTCCTGGTCTGGACAGCATAGCTTGCCATTATGTACATTGTGACCATTATACATAGTTCTAACTCATCTTTACTGTGGAAGTAAAAATGCTTATATTAGCTAACATCAGAACAGGATTGTTTTTATGGGAGAGTTGGTTGTAAAAACATGTTCAATAGATTTGAGGGTGTTTTGTTTTATTTTTGTGTGTTTCTTGCTTGTTATTTTGCCATTTGTTAATGCAGGTGTTTTATTGGACATTGCAACCATGATTTACTAAAGCTTTAATAAAAAAAAAAGTATTCAAAATATTGGAACAATTGAAACCACACTTATGCTCCATCCATGTTAAGAATTTGTATAACACCACTATAATTCGGTTATTTAGAAATTAGGTTGATTTTGAAGTATTAATTTATGATATAATATTTTTTTTTAAATAGAAACCATAATAATCTGAGTAATTATTAGTGAATGGGACCAGTTGTTGCTAAGACATAAAAATAAAATAGTGATTCACGTGAAAGAGACAGGAATATTAAGTTACATAAAAGTGTTTTTTTTTTATATTGTGGAAACATTTAGCAATTGTGTATATTTGCGATGTTCTTTTTAGAATTTTTTTTCGAGAACATTTTTAGGAGCAGCATGTTTGAACTCCTAGACATTCATCAATCAAGATTGTCACAGATCTTCAGAATATTTGGAATAAATGCATGATTCATTTCGTGCTTTTTGGGCAACCATGACTAAATCGTGTGTTGAAACTGTATACTTGCTACTCCGAGACCTAGTTTGGCCAGAGGAGAAATGGTTGTGCCCAACTGAGCCTGTTTTCTCTCAAGGTTATTTTTTACCTTCACATTCGTCAATTGGTGAAGTTTGTTCCTTATCACTGTTGCCGTTGGCTTGCTTGGTTTGGGACTTGTAAAGCTGCGCATCGATGGATTTGCTCTTCAGTGTTTGGACTTTCAGCAGTGAAAATTAAATCACACTGATCTAAACTAAACTGAACATCAACTCTGAAAACTGGACTGACAGTTAAATTTAATAGAAATTCTGTGTTAAGCTGCATTGACACAATCTATGTTTTTAAAGCGCTATAGAAATGAACATTAATTGAATTTAAAAATATTCACTCCATTTCAAAAAGTCATCAACATTTGTAAATTGTTTCCAGGTATCAGGTTGACTTGTGGTCACTCAAAGTATAGTTATTTATTTTGTTTATGTGCGTGTGTGCCCTAACTATCAGCTCATTTACCTCACTGTATTGTTCCAAACCCCTTCTCTCTGTGAGGCAAGGAAAGATTATGAGAGAAGGTTGTTGTGTATGTGTAAGTGAGACGGGAATGGACATCCTAAGCTTAATCATGTTTTGGCAGCAGCAGTTTAACCTCATCGGGGGCTGCCATCTATGAAAGAGTCTTTGTTTGAAAGATCAAACTGTGTGTATATGAGTTCCTACTGCTGTGAAATTTGAGAATCAACTGAATTTAAGTTTAAATGTTCAAATATGTTGGAGCTCGCAAGAATGCAGGAAGTGTTGCAATTTGAAGTTGGTGTTTGTTCCTGTTTTGACTGATTTCTGATATGCATGTCATCTTGTTTTTATCACCTGCAGAGATAACCAGAGTGAGGAAAGACATGTACAACGACTCAGTCAACGGTCTGGTGGACAAACACCCACTGGAGTTACCAGAGCCAGTGGGACCAATCGTACATCTGCAGGAGAAGCTCTTCGTACCGGTCAAAGAGTACCCAGATGTAAGTGCCACTATAACTATACATATATTTTTGTTTAAAGATGTTCCTTTTGGAATTCTGCAGTGACCGCTAATTGGCATTTATACGGTCTATTGAAGTCTATAGGTGGGAGGTTTACTCCTAATTCTTTAGCAAAGAGGAATCATGATGTTTGTGTGTAAACGAGAACTCCTCCTCATAAGCTAGTTCAGCAATAGTAGTTTTTCCAGTATTCGTTTTCAGTAGGCAGCTGGGAACGCTGTCACAATGCCACAGGCCCTGTTCTAGTACTAGAGAAGGATCTATTTTTGAGTGTGTTTGTGGAGTTTAAGAGAAGGGTTTCCACCAGTGCACACATAATGTAGCTTGAAGTTTAGATGCTTGTGTTTGACATTTCTCTCGCATTCTCTGACACAAGCACACACACTCTGGTGGGCCGTGTCACACAGGGAGCAATTTTGTTACCTAATTCTTCTGTTATGTGGACAAGAGAAGAGGGGAGGAGAGAGGAAAAAGGGGGTCAGCAGAGCATGAAATGCGTTTTCCCTCTGACGGCCCTGATAAAGGCCACCCCATCCGTCCCAGCGGACCACCATACGCACACACGTAACCCCAGGTTTCTCTAAGTTGGAAGCAGAGTTAATTACGATAGAAGCTACTGCTCTGCTTATCTGCATTTTTTGCAGAATGTTACTTTTTTAAATTGGCCTTTACCTTTAAGCAATTCCTGTAATAATAACTGCTTTACTCGAGAAAATTATTCACCTCTCTGTGACCCAGAAAGCTGTGCGTTTATATTCACCTAGGCTGCATTTAGTTGATCAGAAACGCAGTTGAAACGCTATTGTGAAATAGTAAATAATTTAAAATGACACGTTTTCTGTTGAATTAATTTCAAATACAGTTTTGTCCTGTGATGGGAAAGCCGATTTTTCAGCATTACTTGAGCATATTCAAATGATTTCAGAAAGAGGTCACACTGAAGACTGATTTAAAGCTTAAAAACATTTCTTAATTGTTTAATTTATTTGTATTTATTTTCTTTTAGTTTTTTAGAAGTCAGATTTATATTGACGTTCCAAATTACTTAACCACTTTAACTCTGCGTGCCCGGTACCGGGGACAACATGACGTCATCGGGAGAATAACTATAGTTTTAAAGAGGTCTTTCTGTATCAATAACACCACATGACCCACTGAGTGAAAGCTTAGAATGTCTATTTTCAACCGATATACATCACTTTGATATTTGTTGTACTGTAACGAAGTTATTTACTCTTATTTTACACTATGTCGACCGCTCCGATTGTGTAAATGGTTCAGTATGAATATTTTTCATATCGCTCATATATGACACACATGAGCAAGTTATACATCAAATGAAAGCTCTCATTCCCAAAAATAAGGATCCACCGTTACTTTTATTGATTAACAATCGCTCATCCAACAGTCTTTGAATGAATCATGAGGTATAAACTCCTATTTTGTAAACATACAAGAGAAAATATTAATTATTTGCTCCGTGAGCGCCGGAAAGTACCACAGATACCCAAACACGCTGGATCGTCTCTTACCTTAGGATCTCGGCGGCGAAATGAGCCATTTTTCAGCGTTTTCTGAGGTTGTGAGCTTGAGTAATGCCCTGCTATGTCTCGTAAGTGCCAAACGCAACAAATTAGGGACATGATTTTTGTGTGTTTTTATTGTAACACAGACAATATATAAAACAATTGTTAGGAATTTCAACAGTATTTTGTGAAATTTCAAAGGGTTTCCTTTCAGTTGATACCAAACTTTTGTATTTACTCCTCTGCTTGTGGGTATGGGAAGCTTTTTAAATCGGAAGGCCAAATTCAGGCGGAATTACCCCAAATAGCCCCAGAGCTTAAGAGGTTAAACACTTATAAATATTTTCATTCATCATTACTAAATAAAATAATATCTTGTTTAAAATATTCATACTCTGTGCACAAAATTAGAATGGTAGTATATAATTAAACAGATGTTTTTGAGAAGCTGTTGTTTGCAACTGTTAAACTCTACGGAGTAGCTCAGTCAGTATCTCGCTCAGATATTGTTTATATTTAGTTCAGTTATTCTGTAGGGTAAATGTGTTATAGTGTGGAAAATTCTTTCCATATTGTCTTTAATCGTATCAGTGTTTAGAGTGTGTTCATGTGACTGTTCGTCTCAGAATAGCAGGCACTGCTATTGGAAAACATGGCTGACTAGTATAAAATGAATACCACAGCTCCGTCATGCCATGGAAAATATAGTGGCTGTTTGTGTGTTTTAGCAAACGCAAGTGGGCGGACACACACACACACACACACACACACACACACACATACACACAGTGTACAAAGAATCCCCAGCTGACCCCCTCAAATCTGTTTCTGTCTCACTGTGTTCCCTGCAAGTCTCGCCTCATTATTCTTCCCCCTGGTGGTTAGCATGAGTCACTGTTTCACAGCACACACACACACACAGAGAGACATTTCCACCCTAATGTTCTAAACACGCAGGGAAGGGAAGAATAATTGTAGCCGTTATTGGTGTGTTATTGAGCAGGGAAATGCTAGCATTCACTTCAGTCACGGTCTCTGAGATATGCTCTTTCAGGCAGGAGAGTTAGATCGGGTATCCAATCTGCAGCTTGATTGAGAATAAAGTGTCCATGATTGGTGATTCGGTGGTCTTGATATTTAAGTAATGCTTTCTTGGTTGCCTCTCGGTTGGATGGAATGCATTTTATTGGTGTTTTATAGCGCAAACTTTCTGTATATTAAACACCCTGTGGTTTGGCACCTAATCTCTTTACAGTTCAGGAAGAAAGGGAGCTTGCTTTACATTGAGCTCATTTCATGATTCTGGTGCTTGTATTGTAAAAGATTATTTTAAAGTGAAGTCTAATGGAAAAGAAGGTCTTGTTTAAAGTGTCGAGTGAAGGTAAAAGTGTGCAGGAAGAACCACTCACGTGGGCTTATCCACCAAGGTCAGACCCCTTGTTCCAGACTAGACATCCGCTTATGCTTTACTGCTCCAATAATAAACGGAAAATAGACTCTGGATAGACTAAACTGACTCCACTCCTAGTCGTTTCTGTGTAGAACTTTCATGTTTCCGAAAATGTAAATTTTGTCAGACACAAACATGACTCTCTTCATTCACAATACATTGAATAGAAAATAACACATGAGCTAAAACGACATAAGAATTAAATAAACAGCATAAGTGAAACAAATAGGAACTGGAGAAAAACATCAAATAGAATTTTAACAGTCTACAAAATGGAAATGAAGGATATATATATATATATATGATGGGTGGGGGCGAATATCAATAGACCAAATAGTATCACAGCAATATTATATTGATGAATAAATGCCCATATCGAAATGTTGCCAATAGTGTAACAAAAATTATAGATTCAGCAAAACCTGCAAGTCTTTTGCACAGCAGTAAATATCCTCCAAATGCAGTGGGTGCTCTCACATGGAAAAAGCCACAATGAAAAGACATGGTCAGGAAATAAATGGAGCAGAGGATTTAACAGCTTTTATTTATTCAATGTAACCAATGAACACATGACTATGAAATCATAACTATATAATCATGTTATTATATGTGCTATTTTCACATGGTTTCAGATCAGCATTAACACAGTCGTAAATAACTGGGAAGCAGCACAAACAAAAATCTCAGAACGATACTTTTCAAGTCTAGGATCACATTGTATAAATCATCCACAATCTTTTGCGTAGCTTGTCACTGAACTATGAATCTGTGTAGTAAATGCTGCTCCATCTGAAAATTGCTGGAGATGTACAGCTGATAACAGAGCCGGTTATGCTGCCAAAATATGCAAGATCTATTTGATTAATTGTGCCACCCTATTCCACACATTAGATTGTTGAGCTGGGCCACCATGATGCAGTAAGTTAGTAAAATAAAGTGATGTCATCACTGAATGTTGCACATAACATTCAAGACAGGTTTTAATCAAGTTGTTTGTCATTTAGTCTGCTTGATAATAAAGCAGTCAGTTTGAAGTTAGAAAAACTGAGAAATGGTATTGTTTATTAAAAAGAGTTCACTTCTGGGGAAATAATTTGAAGTTGCAAAAGGTCATAAATTATGATATTTCACAGAAGATTGCAATGTATTTTAAAATCGCAATATAATGTATCATGAATATACTGTGGTGATCACTCCTAATTAATATATTCTATAAGTATTTTAGCATGAGTGTAATGCACACTAGGCATTGGCTTAGAGCTCTGCATTTGAGCCTGAGCCTGTCGGGGCCCAACTGTTTTATGCCCGTAGGGCCAGGCATCGGGCCAATTTTGACGTCATAGCTAGCTCCCATTTTGGCTTCGGGCCTGCTTTATTAAAAAAAAAAAAAAAAAACGTAAAAAAAAAACGCATTCTTTTAAATTATGGCATATTTTTAAAAAATTGCAAATATCTGAAGATTGTGATATGCTACAAACATTAGTGAAGCATTAATTAAATCCTTACTTTCCACTGACCGAAAATCATCCACCCGCACAGTTGAGTAGTGGACGGGCTAAAATAAAAAATATAATTAGTATATTTTTCTTGAAAAAAATAAATGTTTAAAGCGAATTTCGTATCTTTTCGTATATTTAATCTTCTAGATAAAATAGAAGAACGAATAACATTTGCAGTGAAGTGCTTCAAAAAAAAGTCCACTATATGCTTCAACAATGCCAAAGCACAAACTGGATTGTCAAATAAAATAATCTAGCCTAAAGAAAATTAAAGTAAACATTTTCAGTTTCAGAGAAGCCTGTATTAAACTGTTTTTCCTGTTGTACTGGTCAATTACAATTTAATTCATTTAATCAAATAATTTGAATGAGCAGGACAGGCATTTACAAAGTTTTCACAACAGCACTGAGCATGTTCCCACATTACCTCAGTAGAACAAATTCTGTTGAAAGGGTGAGAGAACTCAGAAACTCATTGTGAGAATGGAGATGTCTGCATGTTTATGCCAGTCTGTCAGATAAAATAGTTTAAAACGCCTTGAATAGTGGCGGTTCCACGTGAGGAGGCTGTGCAGACACAGGCTGGGTCTGGAGTTTCCCCGGCTCAGGTGCTGATGAGACTTCACTCCACTCAGTGTGGGGGATCAGCTTTTGTCTCATTAGTTTTAGGCCTTTCGGCAAATCTGTCAATTAAGTTTACCTCTTGTTTAACCATTTTGAACCTTGTTTTAAGCATTAGCTACCTGAATTGTAATTTTTAGCGCAAAAAATAAAAAATGTAGCAAAACTAAAGCCAATAGATTTCTTTACCCAACATGCATGTACATACTTTAAAACACATAAACGCACACCTTTAGTTGTTGTCATTCTTTCTTGCTTTGTCAATATATTGTAGTGTATAATGTTTAATAATCAATTTAAATTATTTAATAAACTCACTGCGGACAGCATGCGATTGAATATCCATGTCATTTAAACTAAATCGTACATAAAAAAAAAAAACTAAAAAAAAAACACCAATCATTTCTCTAAATTATTCTGAATAAAAGAAACAAAAAACATCAATTCTGTATTAAATGCAAATTTGGTCAATTTTAATACCTGTAAAAGATGTTTGGCAGAAAAAAACGGGCTTCAGATCAGACTCGGGCCAAACATTTTGATAATCTGTTGGACAAGGGCCGGGCTACAGCCTGTGTGTCTCGGGCCAGGGCCGGGCTAGGGCTTAGATTTAAGACCTGTGCCGGGCTCTACATTGGATGGTATAAGATTCTGAGGTATGATAAACTTGGATATCAACATCATGGTTTCTTGGTAATGTGATTACTGCTCTAAAATATGCTCTTTATAACTGTGTGTGTAAAAAACTAAAAAAAAAAAATTCTCCTTTGAACAAAATATATTTTGTTTTGAGAATTTAGTTATTTTGGAATTATTTTGGAACTGTAAACATGTCAGGTTAAATAATTCAAATAAATCATTGACTTCTGCTGTCTTCATTAGTTTAAAAACACAGATTTCTTTACAATTTAAAACGTCCTCTTCGGATATCTTTTCTGCTAGAGATGCAGTTGTCCAAAAAACCTAAAACAAAACAAAACATAAACTTTACGTGTACCGTAGGAATGTTATACCTTAAAAACGATTATTGTCCCATGCCTAACGCACACTCATGCATAATTAGGTCTCAGTTCCTGTGTCTTGAGCACAGAATGTCCATTTCATAAAAATAGCTTGTCCTGCAAATGTGACCCTGTTAGTTTACAAGTGCTTGTGTTTGAGCTTGTGCACACTTATGTAGCCAATCAGAAGCATCTTACCTTAGATCAAACGTCAGGGTCGACATACAACCTTCAACACCTTTTTGAAAGCACTCGAGTAGCCGGCCTGTTTATAAACCTGTCTATATACAGTAACGGTCTCTCTCTCCTGAGCTTTTCAGATGGAAAAGACTGACTGGTATGTCTGTGAAGGTTGGGAGTAAGGGGGGGTGGCTGACAGACCAGGTCTATCTGGAAGTGACAGTTTTCCTCCCCCTCTCTCTCACTCTATCTTTGTCTTTCGTCTAGTGCTGGCAGTGAGTTTCAGCGAGACGTTTAGCTTCCTCTCTCCTTGGAAGAAATCCTGTTACATCACCTGTCGTCTACAAACTGTTTTCTGCTGTAACATTGCAGCGTATGCGTTGCACATCGAACACGCTGTTATGAAGATGTATGTTTGTGGGTTAATGTCTGTGGCCACAGGGCTTTGTAAATAATTCAGATTCATTTAGCGGGTTACATACGGCTTACAAATTACAAACACCTGTATGAATACACATCTGCATCAGCGCATAGTTTACATTGTGACCTGATGGAGCTAAATTCTCTCATGGCATGTGTGGTTGAAACTACCTCACTGTCATTCAGGAAGTGGTCACCTCTGGGTTCTGGCTCACTCAATAGCAAAAATGCTACCATTAAGCTGCATTGAGCTCATCGAAGAATTAAAATATTAATAGAATCATCCTTACTGTGCTTTCACACCTGACTTCAGCGCCATCGGTTGACGAAGTTGAGGCTGACGCGAGTGTCATAGCAGCATCAGCCAATGAAAGTAGTCCGCATTCTGCTACTGTCTGATATATTTGCATACAGTGATCTGATTGGCTGGGGTTTCCGTTGACGCTTAAAGTTGAGAGTCTCAACTTCTGCAGCGAGCAACGCCCCTGAAGCAGCACTGACGGACCCACAATTCAGTTCGGCAACACTTGACGTCAACCATTAAATGTGAATGGGAAGCGTCAACTGCAGAAGTTGAAACTCTCAACTTTAAGCGTCAATGGAAACCCCGTGTGACGCCCCGTGTGAATTGGCCGTTGAGTTGAGCACAGATGGGTCTCCCATCTAATGCCTAGAGTCGTCAAGGTTTTTCATCTTGATTTTCTTCTCTGACTGCTGGGAAAGCTGGTTGGTGGGACCCGTTTGGGGAGTGAAATGTTTTTTTTATAATTTTTTTTTAATGAGAGGCAATATTGGAGGTTTGGTAGCTTGGAGATCAGAATAAAGCCTCCAGTTTTAATTTGCAGGTTATTACTGGGGCTTTTGAAGCCAAAGGACTCCAATCGAGCCTCGCAAATGACATGGAGCCATTTCTGAAAAGCTTACTGATTCATCAGAGGAGGCCTGCCTCAACACAGACCCCTCTTTGCCACTTATGCTTTTTCTGTAGATGTGCGCCTTTTCATTTCCCAGACGTTTGTTCTTAATTGCCATTTGTGCATGCAGATGTTTTATATTTCCAGCGTGCTCTCAGAAGTGCAGTTTAAAAATTATAGCACCGCTGCTTCTTATTTGAAACATTTTTTTAATGATGTTTGTCTTCAAATAAGTGAAACGTTCTTCAGTTGTCAGAAAAAGTGATGTCACACTTTCAGCCTGTGTTTCAAACCAAATGACAGTAGCCTGCCTACATACGTAGAATGTGCTGAAATCCAAACAAGCCATTGATAAAGTCATTCGTAATGAACGTACTAGATTGTTTTAGGATTAGTTGCTGTCTGTAGTACCAAATCAGCAGATTTGACCATTGTGGATGCGTTCCAAAATGCCTGTGATGCCCAGAAAACAGTGTCTATGAAGGCTGCTTGCTAGGTTTTGAAACTAAGCCACAGTGTGTGTGTGTGGCTGATGAATTTCAGAGACTGTAATTGGGGGCCTCGGCAGACTGTCTTGGCAGGTGGACTAGAAGCCAACAGCATCTTCAGGGATGCATATAAAATTATGTGTGTATGTGTGTGTGTGTCCAGTGCAGTGGGCTGAATCAGAGAGAGAGAGGGAGAGATTACATCCTCACTGCCTCCTCTGCCCTGTTCAGCATGCTCGTGTTAATTCAGACACAAATTACATTTGGCTCTGAGAGAAAGAGGGCAGGACTGACAGTCAAAGCAAAGTGACGCAGCTTTCATCTTCTGGGTTTTCTTAAATGAAGGTCCATTTCAATAAGTAAAAGCTTTTCCTGCTAGTGACAACACTATTTCTATTATCTAGATGTCTTGTTATATATAATGTAAAGGGTGTAATATTTAGCATTTAATTAGTTATCCTTCACATTTTTGCTTTGTCTTTATGCTAGTTTGCTGCTGATGTTCAGTGTGCTGCTACTATTGCTGACTCTGGAATGCTAAATCTCTTATGCTTTTCCTCATTTTTCAAACGCTTTGGATTAAAGCCTCCGTTAAATGATTAAATGTGAATGGAGCTGTAGCTTTTAGTAACACTAGTCATCTGTTAAACCACCTGTTTACCACACCACCACTGCGCTCATTTGGCTTTTGTTTGCTTCTATTTTGTTATTGTGTGTCTGGACTAAATGCTTGGAGCTTGCAAAGATTGATTTTGCTCCTGGTGTTTAGAAAGGATTAAACAAAAGAGAAAGAAGTAACTAGATAAAAAAAGATGATTTATATTGGGGATAACAGGCTCTCTTTTCTCTTTCTCTCTCTCTCTCTCTCTCTCTCTCTCTCTCTCTCTCTCTCTCTCTCCTCTCTCTCTCTCTCATCCATCTCTCATTCTCTTTAGAGAGAGTAATTACTTTGCTCTCAAAGGACTCATGTCATAATGTTTCAGATTGGATTTTCTGCCCTCTAAATTATTACACACACACACAGAAAGAAAGTGAGGGATATAGAGGAGAGGAGAATAGAAGTCTAATTTGGACCGGCTATTCAATATTTGGATTGTAGTATTGCAACTTAAGTTCTATTCATTTTGGATGAGATCATTTGGAATGGAGTGTAAGAAGTGATGCTGGCTTAACTGATCCTTGATGGCTCATTTGTTTGCTGAACTGGTAAAAATTCTCTTAGAAAACTCTTGAAATATTCTGTAGCACTTGTAAAGTTTAACTTTTTTAAAATCAGTTTGTGAATGATGAATGATCAAAGAAAGGAAATTTATAGCCATAGTGACTGGGAACATGAAAACAGAAGCTACATCTGTATTTCATAATCATACGAGTAGTGAGATATTGTAATATATAAAAAAAAAATATTTTAATCAAAATAAACCACATTTTAAAAATTATATATTTATAAATATTGAAAAGTCTTTTTTGTTGAAGAATTCTTGTCAGTCACAGAATCATGTTGCATACAACACTTATTTAAAAAGAGCCAGCTTGGAGTCTTGTCTGAGACCCCGTTTACACTAGTGCGTTTTCGTTTTAAAACGCATAAGTTTTGCAATGGTTACGCCATCCGTCCACACTACGCCGGAGTTTTCGAGGCGCGAAAACGGAGCGTTTTGGAAACGCTGGAGAGGCCGTTTTCATTCTAAAACTCTGCTGCCTCGTCTCAGTGTGGATAGAGGAAAACAGAGACCTTTGAAAACGGAGGCGTGGCTGCTGAGATTCGCTACGTGATTGGGGCTTTGGGTCATTGCGTATCCTTCCCTTATTCGTCAAGCGCACATGACTTTAACGTCACCGGCAGACGGCAGACCAGCCTTCACTGTAAACACTGTATTTTCGATAGCCATAGATGTTTTATATTCATTTGTTACTTTAAGTAACAAGTACTTTAAAACAGCGTTTGTTGACTAACAATAACCAAATGCCGAGCGAGACACGTGCTTCCTGTTTATACTTGAACGTGCTTGCCCAGAGTGTGCGAATGGTGCGCGAATGGTCATGAGTAGGGCCACACGGAATCTGTGCTAGCAGAATTCCGCAGATTTTTAGCCCATCATTGATTCTGTTTATTTACTCAAGTAAATGTGTGTAAATGTATAATTATTCAGTTTTCAAATTAATTTCAGTAATAATATTGACTAATATTGAAATATTCAAATGATTTATTTACAATACCGTTTGTAAAGTACTATTTTCGGTGTTTTAGTAGATATTTTATAAGAGAGACTTGCTTTGATTACCAAATACAGTGGATCTAATTAGATTCGCATTGTAAACATTGATTAAAACTTAAAAAGGTATTACTTTTTATTTCATATATTAAAATTTTAGTTATGACACTCCCAAAATCATTCCGCATAAATCCGCAGATTCCGTCTGGCCCTAGTCATGAGATATACGTTTCTGGTGGAGGGAGATCTGTTGAGAGACGCTGGGTGAAATGCTAATGTGGACGCGGATCGTTTTCATGCTAAAACGCTGTTTTAAAACTAAAACGCACTAGTGTAAACGGGGCCTGAGTCAGACAACACTAGTTTCGCTTTGTGTTTGTTTGTGGCAACCATAAGAGGACAGCTTAATCATAGTAAGATATGTTGGCTATTTATTGTCGTTCCATTATTATATGAGAGCCAGGTCTTCTCATCACAATTAATTAAGACTTCAATCTCACAGCTTGTCTAAATGTATTTATTCATTATTTGAGTTATTAAAGCTGCCAATGGTAATTCAGCACAGTTTTCAAGAATTAAGATTTTCAGACTGTTAATGTAGTTTGTACAATAGCCATGCATTGGCTGGGCTGTTGTATAAAAATAGATAATTGAAGAAAAAAAAGTGTGTGTGTGTATGTATGTATGTATGTATGTGTATATGTATGTATATATGTAACTGACAGCTTACCTACTGTATAAAGAATGAAACAATAAACGTTTTTTAGTTGGCCTAATCCTCTTTTTAAAAATATGTTTTTTTGTTTTGATATTATCATTCAATCTATGAGCAAACTTGGAGCAATTCGCCGGTGTTGTCTGTCCTCCCAGGGGATGCTGATGTTGAGTGTTTTATCGCACTTTGTAAAGAAACTGGTCTGGCGGATATTGTTTTGTAAAAAAAATACATTTTGTAGTAGGCCTTAAATGTTCATTCTTCAATTGTATTAATGGCTGCAATTCACACATAGGTTAAGGTACATCTGAACAGTGATTTCCAATAATAAAATCCAAATGTCAAAAAATGGCGTTTATCGCGTTTTGTAACCAAACTCTTTATATATATATATATATATATATATATATATATATATATATATATATATATC
>CAIGQQ010033238.1:1187117-1202093 GCA_903798035.1 Danio albolineatus
CATGTATATATCTCCCCATTGCTAACTTGTCTTGCGTCTACAGCTGTTCACAGAGATGAAACTGTTTCTCAGCTCTGCCGCACCACACGCTTGCTTAACACAGGTTAATTAGTAATTAGCAAGGGCATCCAATAGGTTATCTCTCCTTCCCTCTCTCGCTCTCTCACACTGTTTCTCTGTCTCACTTTCTCTGTAGATATATGGCGTATAGATTAATTGAATGATATGCTGAAACTTTTGAGATTTCATTTCTTATGATGAAATAATGCAGAAAGCAAGCAGACGTTGCAGAGACAGCAGCGGAATGATCATGGATTGTAATGTTTTCCTCTTCCCCTCTGGAGGATTGAACTAAATGTGATGCAGGAAGCAAGACAAAATGCATATATATGGGGCAGAGAGATAGAGCGAGGAGGTGTACAGGGATGACTGAGGTAAGAAATGAAGTGCTGAATAGAGGGGATGTGTAAAGCTGCAGAGGAAGAGGGAGGTGAGGCAAAGGTGATGCTGTGTGCTGACACCTGTTTACAGAACTGACTGAAAAACAGACGAGCGGGCAGAATACTGAAGTGATGTGGTGAGAAAGGAGACTGTTTTCTCATGCTTTTCCTCACAACTCCTGTGACAGATGTGCTTACACTGTGGCAAACAGATTGTTGTTTCAGTTTGTGTGTGTGAGAGAGGGAGAGTAGAGTGCATCTTGTATCACTCCACCGGGAGGCCCCAGTTGGATGCATTACCTCTGATTTTTTTTTTTTACTTATTTTTTTCTTCTCCCCCAACTCTCTGGATTAGCTGTTGTCAGCGCTCGTTTCCCCTCCACATTTTCTTGTGCTGTCCACAACTGATCAGAACCTCCACTAGTGCAACATTTGCAGAATTTTTCTCACTTGCCATTAACTGATAAATTGATAAACAAATTGAGCTAATTTTCTAGCTTCTACTAAGCTAACTTGCTCAAGTGTGTAGTTTAGTTCCTTTTGTATTTTTTTTTTCCAGTTAATAATTTTGTAATGTACAAAGTTAGATAATCCCTCTAGAATTTTGAGCATCACCTGGAAGTTTTTCAAATCAAGTTTAATGTGTAATAAAAAGAAACAAAACAAAAACACGCTGTTTGCATTAATAGGGCATTTCACCCCAAATCCTGCAATCATTTACTCGTCATTAACTTGTTCCAAACCAGTTTGAGTTTTTGTCCTATTGAACACAGGAGGATATTTTGAAAAAAATGTTGAGAACCTGTAACCATTGGCTTCCATAGTATGGTGTTTCTTGCATCTTTTTCAAAAATCTTCCATTGTGTTTCCATCTTCCTACAGACCAAAACAAACTCACAAGTGAAGGATGAGTAAATTCAAAATTATTTGGTGAACTATCCCTTTAACACAGCCAAATTGCAATAACTACAACAACAAAAATGTGCAAAAGGACATACATATAATGAATAATGTACATACTTCAATGGATCATCCGTAAGAACTATCCACTTAAGTGTGATGTCACACGAAGCGGCTTCCTGGTCCAATCGCTGTGTCAAACGTTTTTGGCAGGCTTATCTAATGGTAATAATAAATGTTTATAAAGTAAGTCTAATACATTCGGAAATCACAATCGCTATATATATCCAATGGCCAGAAAGTGATTAATTTTTTATAAATTGTTAAAGTATTGATGTCTGTGATGCAGCCAGAGACCGAAGAAAGCCAGAGACTGTAGACACTATGATTTTATATAAAATTTACTTTAATGTGCGTGATGACTAAAAAGTGGTCATAAACAAATATTTTCTCAGTTCAAATGAGTAGCGGCTTGGACCCGGAAGCAGTATTCCATACGTCACCACTTAAGCAGAGAACGTGCATTTAAAAAAAAAATTATCATACTGGTTTTATGAATACTTTTTGTGTGCATACAGTCAGATTAAGGTGTGTGGCAGTTTTTTTCCTTGCATTTTTAGAGCGGTCAGTTCTGGAGCTTAACATTTAAGACTGTAGATGGAAGCTTTGCTGAGCTGTTGACCTTTTGTGATTCTTGTGACCTTGAGTGTTGATTTGTAATTTGTCAACACCTACTGCTTTATTTGAATAAATGCTGACAGTTGCCGTCTGTGAATGCTTACTGCTGCATTTCAATTGGCCGTGGAGAATCTGAGACCATGTCTGAATGTACCCTATCAAAAAAAAACACGTCTTCAGATAGAAATATTGACTCCCGATGGAGCACATCCAGTGGTTAACCTAGGCCAACAGGTGGATATATTATACTGAATGAGCCACTTCAACACTTGATCTTTTAAACTTTGACCTTCACACATCTTGAAATTAAAGATCGATGTTGTTTCTACATGCCACTCCTTTACCATTTCAGTTTAGAAGTGACAACGTTTCTAATAATCCTCTTGTCCTCCTCCTCCTCCTCCTCCTCATTGTCTTTTCTCAGCACATTTCTGAAGGGCAGATGTGTGCTCTTGGTCATGCTGTTACCAGTACACGTTAAACGTTCAGCAATGAAGGGCCGTGACCTTACGAGCAGGGTGGAGTGATTGTGATGGAGGAGAGCTAGGCAGAAGCGGAGAGAAGGGAGGGCAGGAGGTATAATGTTGCGTTAGCGTTGCTGCTCGTTTGTCTCTGTCAGGTCCCTTGGCTGCGTCCCTGAACTGCTCAACTCTCTGCTTGCTCTCACATTTAGGCTGTTCTGTTATACATCCCTACAGCTTAACACCGACACCCTCGCACACACACACGCACACTCCCGTGCACAGCATATAGATTTTTCAGTTATGCAAACATGTTACCAAGGTTCACGGTGACGTAACCAATTGGCAGCAGAGAGAGATTGATTCTGCCTTTAACCTCTATTAGGACCCCTGTGCATAGTCATGTAGAATCTTTCAAATTAGTAGTGTCTGACATTATAGTGCATATTAATGTTGGTGAATTTTAACTAATAAAACAATCCTATTAGAAATATAATGAATACTAGGCATGGGCCCATATACATTTTCGGTATGATAACCTTTGGATAAAAATAGCACAATTGTTTTTGAATTGTGATTACTGCTACAATACTACAATAGTTTTATTATTCTATTTATAGTATGGAATTTTTTTCCATACCATGTTAACCTTAAAACTGGTTATCATCCCATGCCTAATCAATATACTAAGTATTTGTAGTCGTTTTTGTTGTTGGTTTTTTTGTTGCAGCTATTATAGGCTGACTATCAATAATGAGAAGGTGTGAGTAAAAGGAACAATAAGAATGTAGTAAAAGACACAGCCTCATCAGGAATAATTAATAAACTGATATCTGTAATGAAATATAATGAATAATTAATAAATTAAATAAAATTGTTTAATAGTTTATTAATGCACCGTTAAAATGGTGCAACTATTCTAATGATAAAGTAGTAAAAGGCACATCATAAATAATACTAATATTTAGCATTACAATATGAACTGATAGTTGTAACACATTCATGTATTGTAAAAAAAAAAAAAAAAGTTTATTAAAAGGTATTGTTTAAATGATAATGACAGTAAAATAATTAGTATTTCTATGTGCTGCCAGAGTGTCCTTACTGCAAAAAGTTTTGAAACCAACGACAGTCTGAATAGAACGACAGAACAAAAGTACGTTGAAAGTAGCTCCCATTATGCTCTGCAAAGCTGTCTAGACTAGAAGCGTCTGATTCTGTAATGGTTCTCTTTCTGTGCTTGTTTTTTTGGTGGTGTCAAAACTATGCCAGTCAGTTTCTTTCCCTTGTCTGCCTGAAATACAAGCATTAGTTTAGTTGAGCTGTAATGTGTGGATTATCATTTAAATTGAATAAATCACTAAGGTCAAGCTGTTGTGTTTACTGTCTGTCTGGTGAGTCTAGATTTCATTAGATTTTTTCTCTTTTTTTTGTGCTCATTAAACGAGCTGACACCAAGATTCCTCTTTTTGTTGTTGTTTTACTTTTATGTGGCAGTCGAGTGGAATTTTCCAGGCTTTCTGTGGCTGATCTCTGCCCTTTTCGTGCTCTCTTACAAACATGTGCTGCAGAGTCAAAACATTCTTTGTGTTTTGTGGTCTAAAAACTTGAGCCTTTTCTCTCTACCTCCCCCCTATGTCATTCCCATCATGCTTCTATGTACAGGAAGTAAAATGGTGGCATCTCCTCCAGGCTGTAATTACTGTCTGGTTCCAGTATTCAAAGTGAGCAATTTCCCCCACTGCATCAGGCCGCTGCTCTCTGCCATGTCCAATCAACATCAACACACACAGACGCACAGAGGAGAATCCGCTCTCATCTGCATGGAGAGACTGAGAGAGATCATGCAGGTGCGATGCTGCGCTCCTGTGAAAGAGAGGAAGTGATGGAAGTCCTGATGGTGACTGATTGTCCTGACATCACATCATTGTGTTCGTGGCATCATTGGATATGCATTTGTGTAGCTGTTTTATCAGCGTCTGGTTTTTGTTTACAGTGTACGTGAGGGTTATGTGAGGGACATTCAGCGCTCATGTTTACCTAAGGCATTGATTGTCACTTCTGGCTGTCTTCTGATGATGATGTCATGTGATGGTGTGCAGCACTACTCACTTTCACATGCGTATGCTGCCCTGAGACTCATGAGAGAGCATTCTGGATGTATATAAAGAACTCCAGCGGTTCAGATCCACCTACACAGTCGGAGCTGTCAGGTTACGCCGCATCATCGGTGTTCAAATGACAAGCCTTTGGAGAGAAACAGCATTGTTTTTTTCTGTTTATATGTTGTTCTGTTTGTATTTGAGTCTGATTTAATAGTGCGTTGTCTTTTGGAGATCCATTTCTGTTGATCCTAATTAACTCTGCAAAGTTTTAGAAATGAAGGCTTATTCATTGATTTGAATCCTGTAAGGAATACAGGAGTGATTCCTGATGGTTGACACAGTAACATTTTAGGATATTTGGCTTTTAATGAGAAAATGGCAACAGTTTAATCTCTTAGATAATCTTGCTACTGGGGAAAGAAATGTTTTGCAGTTGTGCTTTTAATTTTATGATGCTATTTATTTACATGAGCCATTTAAAAACATTCACATGAACAGCGCTGGTTGACCGCCTTAATGTGCAAGTGTGTGTCAGAATTTCATAAAGCAAGCATGCAATGCTTCTCATAATGCAGATACACTACGTTTGAACATTTTTTTTTCAAACCTACTGTTTGCAGGATTTAAAGCAACGACTACAAAAAAAAATACACAAATGTTGCACTGAAATTGATCTTTTAAAAAATAAATAAAATAAAATTCAATTCATTAATCATGAAAAGGATCGAACTGGGTTAACCTCTAAAATATTTATTTGGATTGAAAATATTTTTAAGCTTTATTTTAATAGTTTTAAATAATTTTTGTTTAGGACCGTGCAACACTTATTGGAGGGATACAGAAAAATACCATTGGCTTTACATAAATACATCTTGAAAAATACGATGGAAAATAAATGGAAATTAGAAAACAGAAAACGGTTCACTCAAATTCCACAGTTTACATTAAAGTTAAACATTTTTGAACTGTATTGTACCACATTTTGTACTTTTATATTTAAAGTACTTTTTTCATACAATTACCGCGTCTTATGCTGACAGGGCAGCCCTGTATTTAAGTACATGAATGATTAGGTTACAAAATTGTTTCAATAATTTTAGAACATTATCATTTGTGACCACTGGTGAAATGAAGTCAAATTTAAATGAGCAAAAGTAGTTTCAGTTGTGAACACATTGCTACCTTTTAGTTTTTAAATAAACATGACTTTTTTGGTTGTCACTAACTGAACTATAACATTCATAAATAACCAAAGTGTGTGTGTGCAGAACTGGATTAAGCATTTGAAAGCGGAGCGACAACCATGTTAAGCTGTAGTGTGGATGTGGGCTCTATTCGTACAGGACAGGATTAAGCACTTACAAGGCGACTGCCTCTCTCTGTCTTTACCCCGAGTCTGAGAAGTGAACTGATAGAGATAAAGAGTGAAAAGGGGTGGATTTTATTTTATTATTTTTATTCTGAGCTGTGCTGTCGGAGAGGCATGGTAAAGCTTGGAGGATTATAGAGGTAAATAAAGCGTGCTCTCAGACAAAGCCCCGGAGCACAGCGTCAGGGACAAGGGCCATGATAAGACCCCTCCCATTCTTTAATTCTCCCCCGTTGTTTCATTTCTTATTTACATTACATACGGCCAGCTTTCCTCCCTTTCTGTGCCTCGCAGCATGATAACAGAAAGAAAGAATTATGAAGGACATAAAAAATGAAGAGCAGGAAGGAGGAAAAGCAAGCAAGAAAGAGGCTTTGCAGCACTGCTTAGCATTCTGTTTGGCAAACATGAGCTTGACTATGTTTTCAAGCTTTTCCTTTTCTGTCCGGCATCCTCATTCCCTGAAGCTGTCGCTCATAAATGGCTACCATAGGTAAAAGATTGATTAGCCACCTGGTCAGTTAAGGTATTTTCACCTTTTTGCTTTTGAAAATCAGTCTGGCCATTTTCTGGTCAGAATCTACACTGGAACTAATAAAATGTATTAATGTTCTGTTACTTGCTTGAAATACACTTTGCTCAGTACCAAATGGGGGATTCTGTGTATTTTTAACAGTGTGTCAGCTCAGATTGTACAGCTTTGCTTCACTCACCATCATGTTGTTCTTAGACTTCCTGACATTTTTATCTTTTAACAAAATAGACCAAAGCAGGAAGCCAGTCTGTCACTGTTAACTTTCATTCTTTGGAACAGTTAAATAGCTAAATCCAATAAATCCCTTTTTATGTTCCCGTAAAAGTTATGCAGGTTTAGAATAACTGTATGGTGATTTAAATTGACATTTATTTATTGATGAACCATTTCTTTAAACTATGATCTTCATGACATCTCTTTTTCTGAATGAGTTTTCATTTGTCTCTCTCTTTTCTTTCCAGTATAATTTTGTAGGGAGAATTCTTGGCCCTCGTGGACTCACAGCGAAGCAACTGGAGGCAGAGACTGGCTGCAAGATCATGGTGAGAGGGAGAAGCTCCATGAGAGACAAAAAGAAGGTAAGATATGCATAGAAATACTTTTTTAAATTTATTTATTTGACTTGTTCATTGACCCAAGTTGCCTGTGAATGTACATATTGCCCAAATTTAAATTGAACATCCTGGGTTGCTATAATCTAAAATTGGTTATCTTCCACTGAGGGTAAAAGGTATAATTTAAATTTTTTTTTAAATTAACCCCATCATAGATTTGTCCATATTTGACCCAAAGTTGGGTTACAACAACAATGACCAGTGTACATAGAGGACAGCTTGTATAGTAAACCATTATAATTTGGTCTCAAGAGTCACACTAGTGACTGATGCTATTTCGTGTACTTGTCATTGCACCTGCTTCCTATTCAGATTCCACTCTGAGAAGCTTTGCTCATCCAAAGCAGTTACCTTAGTGCCACAGCACAGATGGAGTTGGGTTTAGTGTGGTAAGTGTAATAGAGGCCAGATAGTAAGAAGTACACCTAAATACTACATCTGTGGCTTCTAGAGGCTAGTGATTGGTGCTAGATGTTGCATTATTTTGCATACATGTTATTGTTAGTGTGCTCCTCCAAGGATGGTTTAAATCATGCTCTGAACATGGCAAGTAAACCTGGAGAGGTTACACCAGCAGTGTTCAGACTCCTCTGTGCTGCATGTTGACCTGATCTGCACTGTCCATTTAGATTTCTGGATGCTTTGTGGTTCAATTTGGTTGGACCATTTCAGATTTTCTTGTGAAAAATTGCAGCAAATTAAGAAAAAGTGGGATACTAGCTCAAGTTAGAACATAATTGTTGCACCAGCCGGACATGTTGAACCAGCATGGACAAATGTGAGCGTTTAGTTGCAATTTGGAGCTTCCTGGACCCCTTCTTTTTCCTTCGTGCACAACGTTCTGCTGACGTTTGCCATTTGGATCTAGTTTGTCTCTAATGAGCCAATTCAATCATTTGTTCTGTTCTATTTTTTCCACTCACTGTTAGCTTGTATAGTGCTCCGGCTGAAACCCAGTTCCATGTCCAGCATGGGGTGTTGTGGATGTCAGAAAGAACAAAAGCACATGGTAGACACGCTTGAAAGTAGAGCCTAAATCTTGCTTTACATTCTCAGACGACTCCCACTGTGTGATCAGCAGAGAAGGGGCTAAACCCTGCCTGATGGGAAATTTTGGCTTCAGGAGTTATGTAGTACAGACTCATTGGCTCTAGCAAAGACTTTCCCCAGTCGTGCAAATTGACATTTGTACTTGCAACTGCTCAACAATACACACTGAGAAATCAGAAGAAATGGGCGATTCTGTAGCAACTGAGCTGATTTAAAGTTATAGGCTTGAGCAGCCCACCATGTTTCCTGGAATCAGCAAGATTTGTATAGTCTAGTCTTTTTCAGAGTTTCTCTGTCGGTGTCCCAGTGGATTTGTTTTATCAGGAAATCCTCATCACTGTGCATTAGCATTACCACACACACACACACACACACACACACACACACACACACACACACACACCTGGGCCCCAGCTGTGCTCCCCTCTGGAGAAGCCATATGTGTGAACTCAAGGGCTTGATGCAGCAATGGATTAATCCTAGAAAGAATTCTCTCTTGTGTCTCTTCATTTATTTAATATTTCTGTAGTGGTTGTATCTTTCGATGCCCTGCTGAATGCAAAACTCTCTTTTGTCTGAATGACTAAATCTTGCCACAATACAGAGATTGAACTTTACTGCTTCCTATTTCGAGTTTCTTAAAGAAGTCTCCTCACATACTCTGTAACCCTTTATTTTCACTGAAGTATTGCTGATTTTTGGCTGGTTTACCTGTGGTGCTGTGTTTCCGCTGATTTTCAGTTGAGCTGTTACTACAAGGAGCACATGCTGTTCCACTGATGTAATTCTCCACAACCAAATGAGCATTTGTCATTAATCCCTAAATGTTTTTTTCCATCTGTTTTCAACTTTCAGCCACTTCCAGGTGTAATCAAAACTGCATGATATGGTTGATTGCGAAAAACCACCTACTCTACACCTTCTGACCTAACAAATGGTCATTCTTGGCAGTGTTGTGCGAAATTGCATAAAAGCAAGGTGGCCATACTTCACTGTGTTTTACCAGAACACACGAGTTATAATTGAAGTGTTGTTGCCATCTTGTTTGTCATGCTAATTGTCACCATGAAGGTGATGCACAGTGTGGCAAAATAAGAGGGAAAGGTGTTAGTGAAATCCAAACTCAAGTGGCCACAATAGAATCATCTGAACGTGTTAATGTGTGGTGGACACTTTACTGTGTCTCAGGCCCCATTTACACTAGTGCGTTTTAGTTTTAAAATGGCGTTTTAGCATTAAAACGATTCGCGTCCACACTAGCGTTTCACCCAGCGTCTCAACAGATCTCCGTCCACACTACGCCACCAGAAATGTATATCACGTGGCCAATCGTGCACTCTGGGCATGCGCTTTCAAGTATAAACAGGAAGCATGTGTCTCGCTCGGCATTTGGTTATTGTTAGTCAACAAACGCTGGTTGAACGAAGAATGCGATGGCAAAGAAAGCAAGAGAGGTCTTTTTGCGAACAGACGACGAGGTTGGGTTGTTACTTAAAGTAACAAATAAATATAAAACATCTATGGCTATCGAAAATACAGTATTTACAGTGAAGGCTGGTCTGCTGTCTTTCGGTGGCGTTATAGTCATGTGCGCTTGACGAATAAGGGAAGGTTACACAATGACCCAAAAACCCCAATCTCAGCAGCCACGCCTCCGTTTTCAAAGGTCTCCGTTTGCCTCCATCCACACTGAGGCGGAGCAGCAGCGTTTTAGAATGAAAACGGCCTCTCCAGCGTTTCCAAAACGCTATGTTTTCGCAGCTCGCATCCTTCTACACTACATCAGAGTTTTTGAGCCCTGAAAACGGAGTGTTTTGGAAACACTGGAGAGGCTGTTTTCATTCTAAAACGCTGCTGCTCCGTCTCAGTGTGGATGGGGGAAAACAGAGACGTCTGAAAACGGAGGCGTGGCTGAAATGGGAGCGTTGTTTGCACTATTGTCTGTTTTAGGCGCTATTGTGCAGTTAAACTCTGCCTTTTTTACTATAACAGCTGCATATATTCACAAGAGGCAAGCTGTTGTTCGCAATCGCTCGCGTTTCAAGTGGCCTAAGCCCTATTTAGAACGCCTGTTTTGGGTTAGCGTTTGTTAACCAAATGCCGAGCGAGACGCATGCTTATTGTTTATACTTGAATGCGCATACCCAGAGTGCGCAAATGGTCACGTAATATATGTTTTTGGTGGAGTAGTGTGCTTTTTTCCTACTTTTCATCGCTGCTGTTGCATCCATAGTACTTAATTTCAGCTTGTGATATTAGAGGATGAAGAATTAGGTCTACAGGGGATTCTATAGAACAAACATTTATTGTAAAGAGAGAAATACTGTTGTTTCTTGACTAGTGTCAATGGTTAATTTTCCAGCAATTATCATCTTTCTATTTTCCTGCCTCAGACTCAGTCTCTCGTTTACTACTGACACACTATGGAAAGTGAGCCACACACACTGAAACTGACAGTTGTGAGTATAGTTAGAACCATCTAAAGAGACTGAAGAGAGTTGTGGGCAGACTAAGATGGATCTGGACTGAGGGGTTGTTTATTTAGCATCCATTAGCCAAGCCGTTTTTGTGTTCTCAATAATTTAGTTTGCTGCTCCCTCTGGGGACTGAGAGAGCGATAGAGACACAGAAGAAAATGGAGAGAAAGAGAAAGGAGTGACTTTTATTCAGGGAAGTGGTGGAGTGGGATTCTCTCTCATCACACAATGTTTGACTTATTTATTTTTTTGGTGTTTGTGGGGATGCGGCAGGGTGCAGCGGATTGTTTGTTTGTTAATGATGTTTAATGTGCGCTCTGGTAAAGGCATGGATCACCTGATGTCTCAAGAGAAAATGCTTCATTAGTCTTAAATCAGACCGACGTTTCATTCAGCAGCTCCCCAAAGGTGGTTTAACCCCATTTACCCTCTCAAGAACTGTGTACACACCAATTCACAAAGCCTCTAGAGACACCACGTCCTCACGTTTGTTGTGTGTGCGTACTGAAGACGAGCTCAGGGCGATGTAATGGGAGAGGACAGGACAGACAAACTCTGGATAATAACCTGTCCCACTCTGTAGCCTCGTCCTCTGATCAAACACTGCTCAAATTGAGGGCTCTCAGAAACCACAGCATAGATCAAATGTAACAGACGGCCACCCTCACCGGAGCATCACAGAACCTCTCCAGAGCCACACAGTAGGCTCTCAGAAGCTTTTTTTGCCTCCTTTTGTCATTTCTCTCTTTTTAGTTTCTACTCTTTGTTCTTGGTTAAATTGAGCTACCTCTCTTTCTCTTTTCTTTACACCTGTATCACAGCACATTTATAATAAGTTACTTAAAACCCACAAAGTCATGAAAGATGCAGAAGTAGGGAGAGATCTAATCAAGTATGAGGACTGGAGTTATGATGCATTTCAGTGGGAGTTAACTCATGTGAACAAATAGCTTTTGCAGTGTAGATCTTCATGTTGCCAAATCTGTTCAAGCAGCTGTAAAATTGGTTTGGGTGTAACAATATTTTACCAGTATAGATTTGCAGCTATTAACACCTATTTAAACTTCTGCATTGAGTGCGTGCTGCAGGTCCAGTGTAGCCTCTGCTGTACCTTGACATGGACCCTGACATGCACCTTGACAGAAAAAAGTAACTTCAGGTCATGATGACTCAGAGCGCAAGATCTGTTGTTGGTCAGCTTTTTAGCTGTGAGTGTGAGTGGGGCAGAGATCCATGGGTGCATGGTAAGTCCAGTAGCTTGAGTGTTTAACAAGTTCTAGATGGATACCTTTGTGTAGTTTATTTTATTATTTATTATTATTTTATTAATAACTAAACTGACATTTTCAATTTACTATAACCTTCTATGTGAAGCTGCTTTGACACAATCTACATTGTAAAAGCGCTATACAAATAAAAGTGAATTGAATTGAATTTATTTTACAATTAAAGTTTCTAAACGAACACTAATTTAACATTTTACAATTTAGCTTAATTTGTTTTGCTGCAGTAGTCCCTGCCCTCAGCAAATCTAAAAAAGTGTTTGAAAGTAGTCAAAGACACAAGGTGTAAAAACCGATTTTCAAACTGATTTTTATCAATTTTTGGAGCTAATGCTACATTTAAACAAAACTAAAACTTTCTATTTCACTAAGCTCCTTTTTTCCCCAAGAAACGATGAGTCATTATGGAAACTAATTGAAACTTTTTTTGTGTGTGTGCTTTAATCTGAAGATGTATTTCTTAGGGATAAATTGTGCCTGTTTGCTTGTTTTGCTTTGAGCTTGGGAAGAATATATATGTTACAATATTCTCAATTTATTCCATGACTCAATAAAATTCTTTTACTGAGATTTTAATGTTCTTGCAGCAAGGGAACAATACAGAAGAAACACAAGGTTCCAGTCTGGTTGCTTAAAGGACAGTCCTTCGAGACCACTTTATATATATATATATATATATATATATATATATATATATATATATATACATACATACAAACAGATGATGATGCATTGTCTTTAATCATAGATCTGAACAGTTTGTTTGGTAGAATCCTATTGATCATATAATTAAATTGTCAGCACAATATTCCTGCAACTGGCACATTCCAACCATTCAAATAATTTTTATTTTTTATTCTACTCTGTTTTCCACTCTTGTTGAACAGGTGCCTGTAAACTACTCCACCTGGGACAGCTGTTCAAGACTGTAGCTTGAGTTCTGTCTGCTCTGGTTGATATTAACCATATTTATAGAGTGGTGGGATTATTTCAAGCCAGGCCAACTGCCAGTGCAACTGTCATAGCAATGCCTTTGATTGATAACTTTCCTTGGTTTATTTTTGATCTGTTGTGTATTGCTTTTGGTGCATGTGCAATCTTTAGTAGCAGTTCATACTTTAGACACATGCCGCTCATATGCTGACAAGCTCCTTATAGAATAATTCTTATATCTTCTTAGATTTGTCGTCACGTGTTGCCCCGCCACTGGTTTTGTATGTCGGTAAACAGAATCTTTGCCAGTTCAGAGGCTTTTGAGTTGCTCTCCTGCCTGAAGTTACCCGCCCCTCTTTCATCTTCAGGGGACATGGAATGCCCTTGCTCTTATGGGCAGGGGTGGGCAGGTGTGCATAGTTTATGCCTCTGCTCTCTCCGATCCGATGTCCTCTCTCCATACATGGCTGCCACAGATTTTGTGTTCACCTTGAGCATAATGTTGTAGCAAATGATCTTAAGAGTTCTTTGTGCAGTGATTTATCAGGATCATCATTCAGTGCGTCTGTTTTATTTTTAAGTTGGTATATTTGCAGATCTGAATCTTGGTGTCATTTACAATGTTTTTATTTTTATTCACAATGGAAAAAAAACTATGCATTTTCTAGAAATAAACAGAGTGAAATGCGGGTACGCATGTTATGTGAATTCATAATTTTATTAATCAAGTCAGAGCGCTTCAGAAAACAGCTTCACATAATGCTGATTCTGTATGTTAGTTATGCCTTCATATTATTCTGATATTTTAGATACTTGCACGATATGTTGGTTGATGGCTATGATGGAACTAAAATTTGGTGGCTGCAATTGAATCATTCATTCATTCATTCATTTTCTTTTCGGCTTAGTCCCATTATTAATCCGGGATCGCCACAGCGGAATGAACCGCCAACTTATCCAGCATTTGTTTTACGCAGCGGATGCCCTTCCAGCCACAACCCATCTCTGGGAAACACATCCATACGTTGTCATTCACACACATACACTACGGACAATTTAGCTTACCCAATTCACCTGTACCGCATGTCTTTGGACTGTGGGGGAAACCGGAGCACCCGGAGGAAACCCACGCAACCACGGGGAGAACATGCAAACTCCACACACAAATGCCAACTGGCCCAGCCGGGGATCGAACCAGCGACCTTCTTGCTGTGAGGCGAACGTGCTAACCACTCGGCCACCGGGGCGCCCGCAATTGAATCATTCATTCAAAATTATTTTCAAAACAGCTGAATTATTCATAATGATACTTGAGTTTTAATGAATGACTCAGAAAATCATTTGCTCCAATAAACTGATTCATTCAAGAACAAAATGTAGCACTGAGTTCACAAATGCTCTTTTTCGGCTTTATTTTGACTTATTTTCATTGGGCAAACAAAAAACAGGCAATATTATGTTTAAGATATAACTTGCACAGTATTTGGTTCTGGTTTGTTGAACTGTTGTATAAAATTAGTATCAGATTAGAAAAAGACACTTTCCATGATATTTCTTGTCTGTATCATGTCATGTTTAATAATTAAAATTTGATAATAAAATGTAATTAGTTAAGTAATTGTGTAGTGATTAATCGAATATTGTGGCAGCCATTATGGAAGTTTATACAATATATTGTATGTGTGATCGTTGCCATAGCAACAATATCCATCGCGGTGTTGTGCATGGCGATGTTAAAGGGACGCAATTGATTCTCAGTCTGTGTATTAGTAAGCATGTCAGGTGGATCCTTCTCCTGCCTTCCACACTGCTCATTTGTGCAGGCATGCTAATTGAGGTGTCTGCCTGAGCAATCATCTGAAAGCATCATGACATACATGGGTGGGAGAGATGCTGACATTATTGTTGTAGTCAACATGAAAAGGATCGTATCTTAATTTTACTTGCCATTTAATGCAAAGTTTGTATGGGATGGGGCATGCAAATGAGTTGTGCCCTACATTACCCAGCGTTCTCCATCTGTAACTTTTTGAGCATAAATGGTACAAATTATATCTTGTATCTAGGATGATTTATTGTCATCTGTGGAATTATCTGGATGTTAACTGATGTTGCTGCTGAAGTATTTTTT
>CAIGQQ010033238.1:1202493-1240381 GCA_903798035.1 Danio albolineatus
TACATATACATACATACATACATGCATGCATGCATGCATGCATGCATACACACACACACACACACACACACACACACACACACACACACACACACACACACACACACACACACACACACACACACACACACACACACACACACACACACATATATATATATATATCGATATCGATATCTATTAAATAACAATATATAAATTCTAAATGCATATCCGCGCAAGTGACATCTTTAAAAGTCATTTAAAATTAGACATGTGAGAACGTGTATTTGGATAGTGAACTAATCATCCCTTTCCTTCAAAACAAGTTGACATCACTAACCACTAGCTTGGCATACGAAATACAGCATGTTTGCTTGGATATGTGTAAATGCATATTGTTTTGAAAACATTCAGTACCGTAACTTTTTTTAAAAAAATTGTAATGCAAGTCAAACACTTCTCTATTTTTGAATACATTTTTGTGTATGACTACATAGCCTCAGAACACTGAATTAAACTGTTAGCTGCTAAATAAAATCATGTATTTCTTGGCATAGTAAAGGCCTGGCAAATATTTCTCTCTCTCTCTTTTTTTTATTATTATTTGTTTTATGAATGTTGTGCTTCATCTTTGTCATGCTCTTGAGAGGTGTTGAAAGCTTGGGTGGTGGGTAATTGTTGGCTTTGAAAAAGGCCCACCCTCAAGAGTGTAAAGCTTTTTTTCTTCTTCTTCAGTTTAGCACCTCTGACTGTTCAGACAGCTCTACTGTAGCATAATGGCTTTCTTTTGGAGTCTGCTGTTAACCCAAGCCAATCAAACGGTCATTCACACCAACTGCAGGCCATTTTAAATGATCACCAGGAGAATTGTGCGCAAAGAGCCTCATTGCTTTGCCTCTTCTGCTTAAAATGAAGATTCCTACTTGAATCTGTGCATTACACTCCACTGCGTCAGTACTGAACACATGAATTGTACCCTTTATACCAACCTTTTTGTTACACAAACCATACTCTCCACCAAATTATATTAACTTTGAGCGTCATTATGTATTTCATATATAGAGGAGGCATTTGACAGATCTGCAGAGATTTGTTCAACCTATGACCACACAGTTAGTGGAAACCCAACTAATTACTGGAATTGAACATTTTTACAGCTATTTTCTGTTGAGATAACATGCGGCAGCTAACTGACTAATTGTAAATGTGGTGGTAAATATTCTACACAGATTCCCAGTGCATGTTAATGTGAAGAACAGCCGTCTTTAACTTGCTGTGAGGCTGCTTCAGCGTGCCGGCTGTCACAAGAAATGTCACACTTTTTTACAACGACTCAAAGTTTGATGCCCTGTAAGAAAGTCTGTCACCGCTAATCTCTCTCTTTCTCATTGTCTGTTTTTCAGGAGGAGCAGAACAGAGGGAAGCCAAACTGGGAGCACCTAAATGAAGATTTGCATGTACTGATCACAGTAGAGGACACACAGACACGTGCTGAGATCAAGATGAGAAGAGCTGTCGAAGAGGTCAAGAAACTACTGGTGCCTGCAGTAAGTTGCACATGTTTGTTCTTCCCAAATATACTTGCGGTTTGAAAGTGATGCTACAAATGTTTTGACCTCTGAGATCCTCTCCTCAGACCTGCTCGAGGCTTGTACTTTGATGTAAGGCAGCACTGTTGATTCTGGCAAAACATTCTATCCTGCTTCCTGTTCTAGGTGTGATGCCTTTGTGCATATGGGGCGGATTTTAATCCCACCCCTGACCCCTGGCTTCAGTCTTCTGCTAGATTTGATATTTTTATCTCTGGCTCCCAACAGAGAACAAATGGTGCTCTGCAACCTGCTTCCCACATATTTCCGCCCCATTCCACCTTTCTGTTCTCTGCTCCTCCATCGGTTGCTGCAGGGGGTGCGGACGCTTAAGTCAGGGTCTAGGGCTCCAGGCTGTTTCGCCTGCAGTGAACAGAATGGCCGGACAGCTGCAAGTGCGTGTTCCCTATCAGGCGACATGGTGAAAAGGCTTCGACCCACTGAAACCTGGCCAGAAGCAGCCGTTCCGGCCAGCCATGTGCCTCTCGCTTCATTTCAGAGCGGGACATGGAGTCCTTGGCAGTGCTCTGTCTGCTCTCAGCCGTTTGCTTTCTCCAGTTTCTTTGTGCAGGTTTTTTTTCTTTCTCTCTAGTCCAGAAACCCCACATTTCCTTTTGTTTGGGGATTTTTTTTAGTTCTTTTATGCTTGCATCTTTTGTTTCATTTGAGCATGAAGGCCTTAAACCTTCCACACACATGCAGCACATGAGCTCTCTCTTGGCACAGACGCGCACACACTAGTAAAGAAAAAAAAAATCCTACATAGATGGCCGAGTGTGTTTGAGTCATTCTGTACAGTGTGTGTGTGTGTGTGTGTGTGTGTGTGTGTGTGTGGGAGGGAGATGAGTAAATGGATACATGCTCTCTCCAAATTTTTACTCCGACCCAATGCTCCCCTAAGATCAAAGTCATCCTCACCATGTACATCCCTACTTGGCTGTAAACACGCACACACTAACCATGCTCAGACTCTCAGGAGGCCAGCATTTGTTTAGCTTGTGTGTTTCTTTCCATCTTATACAACACTCCCGGACTTTTAAACAAAAATGTCTTTCCCAGATTTTTTTCTTTTTTAAATGCTGTAAATGTATTATAGTGTAAGAAATTGAGGGAGGGCTTTTTGGGACCTAATGAAAAAGTTAATTTGTGATTTTTAAAACTTTTTTCAAATATCTTTTGTTGTAGGAATAAGTATTTTCTGCAATTCATGAAATTCTAAACATATTGACCACTTTAAATGGCACTCACAAGTTAAAATTAATTGATAACATTTTCGTATTTGCTTGATCTGATCCTTCATCATTTGCCATACGGATGAAGCTTCTCTTAAACATGGCTTTCCTGCTGCTTCTGTGTGTGGCAGATTGACTCTAATGCCCTTTATCATGCCAAGCTAAACTGGATTAAATGACAAACCGTCCATCTCAGCCCATGCAGTCTTAATGAAGGATATCTTTGGCTCATTTAGAGGCATGAAATTGTCTTATTAAATACATTATGAAACAGACGGGGTCACAGTCTGTTTCCCCTCGGCTCTCTTCATTTTGTCATTGTGCAAAGGATTTTATTGGTTTGGGCAAAGAGAAAGGGGGGCAGTAGTGTCTCAGAGCTCTCGGAGAGAGGCGCTCTGTTTTATAAACATCTGCGATATTGATTTCTACCTACCTTGAGAGGCAGCTAGCACATTACCGCATGAATCTGTAATCCTGGCCCGGGCCCTGAAGAGTTGCCACAGCCGAACGGTTCCCGCTCGCCGAGACCAAATTGAAATTTTCAGCCTTGCTCAAGGAATCAGTTCCACACACAGCATTTGAATGATCGGCAGACTCTGTGAGAGTGCATGAGCGCCGGGTGTGCGCACACACACATAGCCTCCAAGTCCAGGGTTAGAAGGGGGTGATTGAGAGATTCAGCTCAAAGGCCCTGTGAACTTTTCAACTCCCAGTGAGAAACAGAGAAAGGGAGAGACACAGAGAAAGAGATTTGAGTTGAAGGTGGGCTGGTAATGAAGGTAGCAGCGAGTGAGAGGATTAAGGCAGGAACATAATGGAAGGTAAAAGATAAGGATCGAGCAACACTTTTACATGCGGATCACTTCCCACAGTTCTTCCGCTCCAGTCTCACTCATCTTTTCACTTACGCATGACATCACGCAGCATTTCTGCTGTCCTGCAGATATCGACTTCCACTGTCTGTGTTTTGGTGTTCTTCTATTCAAAGGGATGCACAAAATATCAGTATCACTTCAGTTAAAAGCCGTTATTTTTATTTCTTATTTGATTGTAATTTCAGTATTTCTAGCGCATTTCTTTAAATTATATGCTTTGTTATATTTAAATAATTGTGACTGCTTCATCAAAAGCAGCTTGAAGTAGGGCTGCAACTAATGTTTTTATTTTTGATAATCGTTAAGTCAGATGATTTTGTTTTTTCTTATTGTTATTAATTTAATAATTGAATAAAAACGAAATGCTTTTTTAGCATTTTTTTTTGCATCAGGGTATTATTTATATAAAAACAATGATTATAAATGGGAAAGCTACTTATGGAGTTTAATGATCTTTAATTTTGACATTTTAAACTTTTAAATGACAAAATTTTGTTTTTGAACAGTAAAACTACTTTAAACAAAAAGCAAAGCAAGTGTTGAACTCATTTATGTTGTGAAATTAGGACATAAACATGCTTACAATAAGATGCCAAGCAGCAGAATTTGTTGAAATATCAAAAGTAGAAAAAATAAACAAATATTTATTTTTGAAACTGGTTGAAATCTAAAGATCAGGGAAACTTTCACTGCTCAGAGCACAAATGTTACGCTATTAACATTCGTTGATAACTACAATTTTGATTAATTGTAATATTCTTCAGCTTCTGCAGTTTGCTGATTTTAAATATGTGGTGTCGCTCTTATTTTCACCATTTAATTTAAGCTAAAGTAGCGCTGTTTAATTAATCATCACTATAGCTCCTGAAGTGATTACGCAATGTGATGCTCGCAAGTCTCAACTGAACTGATCTAGTGCACTAACTCAGTGATCCAAGTCCTGAAGTTATCAAACAGTTTAAAAGCACTTAAACTATACCATTTTGACATGATGATGGCAGTTGTAGGCTACCTCCATGTCACAAAAGCTCAATCTTGCATAGCAGGCATGTTACTTTCTTTTTAGAGATATTTAACATTAAACTCTCCCCTGCCTTGGAGGACTAGGGCCGCATGCTTTTTACTGCAGCTGGTTCTGTATTCTAGATTGCAGGAGCGGCTGTGTATCTTGTCAACACACTCCCCAGTCATGTGAGCAACCTAACTAATCCATAGCGACATTCCTTGACAATTTCATTATCAATAATTATTGGTTTTTAGCTATTAGTTGTTGCAGCCCTAGAATGAAGTGTCATTGTGTCAGTCTCAAAAAGAATGCCAGCAACATCTTGGTGGAAAACGGAAGTGATTTCTCTCTCTCACTTTTCTGCCCTTTGTTACCCCTTTGCTAGAGGGACACCTTGCTTTTGTTTTTGAAAGTGCTTAGTTGCACACAGTGACGGATGAAACTATGGTTTATAAAACTCAGACAGCAACACCGATCTATATGCTGTTTTGTTCAACTTATACCATATAATTCAGATTTAGGACTTTACATCGTGGCCAGCCTTCAAGTTTAGTGTTTTTGTTTGTTTGTTTTTTGCTGTTACAGCTCTATATCATCAGAAATGTCAGATGTCAAACTCAGTGGGAGCAGAAGATGTTGGGAGGACTGGTACATCTTTTTGAAATGACCGTTAAACTGTATTATGTTTTAATAAATACAGCAAAACATTCTTGGTAAGCTTAGTAAAGCTAGTAGCATACTATCAAACAGAAATGGGGGAAATCTAAATGTTCAGGGTTTTCTTAAGGTCAAGTAAAAGGAATCTTCATAATGGTAATGGGTTAAATGGGGCTTAAAAATTCTTACTTGCTGATAGAATGTGTGATTTAGAATCAACAACAACAAAAAAAAAATCTGTGGTCTTATCTCTGAAATTGCATTCTTTTTTTTTTTTTTTAAATGCACTTATTGTATGACCAGCTCAAGTTGGGCAATCTTAGGCAACATCACCCTTTTTATGCAATTTGTCCTGTAATGATTTGTCTTTGATTCTATGCACTAGGATGCGTGCTTTGCCAGTTTCTCAGATTCGAGGCCCAATTTTTGAAGGCAGTGAAAGCTGCTAGGATTATAGCAACCCCGCTTATGAGGCAGCTCTAATCTGCAGCAGATTCCATGACATGCTACAACGCAGAAAACAAAGATGGGTTGTAGTCAGGAACAAGTCTACCTATCAGATCCTTGTTAATTTAATTTACTGGTATATATGCCAACCCATTTGGAGATGATCAGAGAGAATAAAGCAGTGCAATTCCTTCCTACTAAGTAATTAGCCTCTCAAATGTGTTAAAAACCTGACAAATTGGTTTTCTCGTTAGTGGTGCTAAACCCAGGAGAGCTGACGCCCGTGACGGGTGTTGTGGATTTAGACGTTTAGAAGATGCAGTGTGTCAAAATTGCCAAGAGATTCTATACTACAAGGTGACATTGCTCATTTACCCTCGAGGTGTGTGTTTGAGAGCGAGAATCCATCTAACAGACAGCAGAAAGTCACGTCTAGTGATTGACAATAGCTGTGTTGGTATGTGAGGTCAGTGTTAATCCTGCTGTCCTAGCATTCTCAGAGGCCCAGTGAAAGGCCTTCTGTGAAAATGCTAGCCTGAGATATTCACTCTAAATACCCCCTCGCTTTGAATGGCGTGGTGTATGCACAGAACCATACTTGAGCTTATCTGCTCCCGGTTGGTATCAGTGCACAAGGGAACGTTGGGAAATAGAAGCTCACACCTATGACATCTCATTAAGAATCTAGGCCACTATGTGTCCATTCCCTTTACCGCGGCTAATTAAAGTGGCGTGTCAAAATATTTTTTTCTGGGTTATTTTAATGTCAGCGCACTGGGTCGGCTGTCATCGAGAGTGAGCAAAGGTTTGAAATCATAATGTTGGATGAAGACCTTATTTAAATTCTGTACGCCACTGCTATTCGTTTCTTTTGTGGATGCCCCTGGCTATAAGGAGCATGTAGCGTTTCAGTTTTACTTTGTGTTCAGTTTTTGTCAGGGAGGCACTTCCTGGTAGATTGTGGCATATCTGTAGTAACAGTTTTGCCTCCAGAGCTCAATGGCTTTGCAGCTTTATGTGGGCGCACATTGTAGCCATAGCCCAACAGTCTGGCCCTTTCCTTTATTCCTTTCTTTCTTATTGCTATCCTTCTCCCAGCATTTCGTTTTAACTCTGCTTCTGCTTGTAGGCAGAAATCGACTAGAGAACCAACTTGCTGCTCCCTGTGTCCTCCATGATGCTTCCAATATCTTAAAAGGCTACAAAGCAAATGGGAGATAGGTGAAAGGGAAGAAGAGAAATGGGGAGCTTCGCTCACACTACGCTTCCAGCATCTCTCCGTGAATGGGCTCGTCCTTGCCTGTAACAAAGTGACTGGGTTAGCAGTGTTTGCACCGTAGCCTGGAGCCCTCTTTCCTTCTCTTGTCTATTCTTTTCACACACACACACACACACACACACACGCACCATCTCTTTTGGCACATCTTTTATCCCATGTACTCCAATAACCATCACTTTCAGCTCCTCTGCCGAGCACAATGAGTCCCCAATCAGGAGAGGTTTCAAGCCTCTCTGAGTTGTCATGGGTGCTTTGCATTTTGTAATCTTTTCCCAATTCAGGAGCACAGTTAATTTCACACCATACACCTGGTTATAGACCTTTCACTCACTCGTAAGCTCAGAGGAAAGGCAAGAGAGGGACAGATGGTGCATAATATATGACAGGCGCCTTGGTCTGTGGGGCGTAACGTCCTCGTCAGCCAAATTCTCGTCGTCAGCTCGCAGGCCGCGTGTGTTGTGGAACGCTGCCTGAAACAAGGACTGTTCTGGGCAGCCAGCTTATCGTTATCAATAAACAGCTTTTCTTTGAACATGCATGATCACTCACCTCCCATCAGACCCATGTGACAAACCAGAACAAAACGCCACATGACTGTTAGATGTTGTTTCAACATTTTTGTTGAAAATGCCTATCCAAATTACTGAGCATTCTCTGACAGGGCATCTCAGGGCTGTGCAATACGACAATATCCTATGGACAAAATAAAGTATATAGTTTAGTATTACGCTCTATCGTTTCTTTTGTGGTGTCACAATTACATGTTTACCGTTGTACTTTTTGATAATTTATGTAAGCACAAAATTACATGCCATTACAGGGATGCAAACAGAAACATGAATCACAGCATTGTGAGGTGCAATCTTTAAAGGTCAATGTTTACATTTAAAATTTATTTAGTGAGGTTTTATCACGTTTTACATGTTGGACCAGTAATCATTAGTTTTTGAAGTGTTTTTAATTGCATTTATTTATATTATTTTCACAATTTTGTAATCTAACGTTTGCCCTGATAATTTACATAAAGGGAGACATATGATCACAAATGAATGAGTACATTTCTATGTACTTTAAAATAAAAAAATATAAATAGTTCACATTTAATTAATTAATTTATTATTATTATTATTATTATTTTATTTTCAAAAATTGTGTTGTATTGTGGTTTATATATTGCTATCAGCATGGCATATTGTAATATGAGATTTGTCATATAGATCATCTCTAATTTAAACAGAAAATCTTTTCCTATTTACATTGGTTTCAAACTCGAGCAGCAACATTCTGTGTGTCTCAGGAAGAAATAAACGCATATGGGTTTGGTATAGCATGTAAATAATTTTGAACAAATATTTGTTTTTAGCAGAACTATCCCTTAAAGCATGTAGCTGTGTTTGTATTTGAAACGACTGGATCTTGACTGTATTGTACTGGAATACTTCGGTGCGGCTTGAGTTTCATCGACTAAGATCAGTGAAGATCTTGGAAGACAAAGGACAGGGGGTAAAAAAAATCGCAGTGAATGCAACCACCTGTGACGACAGCCTCCTGAAATGCATGCAAGTTGCCCTGCAGGTCAGTGCAACCCGTCCGAGTGTGCTCTTGTGTCCCTGTTTTCAGAGCATGTGTCGCATCTGATCACTCTCAAACCCCAGCTGCAGGGTCTAGAGCGTAGGATCATGGGTAATGGGAACATCCTCAGCCGTGAGCTTGTAAAAGCCCCATTGCGCTGCTTCTGTGACGTGGCTTGTAGATAGCTGGAGAGACATCAGTACTCATCACTGCTCCTTACATAAGTGTTGGTACAAAATCTGAACAAAGGGTCAAACAACTGATACTGTAGACATAGTTAAAGCAGAGTGTTTAATTTTGCCTGTGCAAAGAAGTTATTTAGAAGGTAATTCAAATTTTCAAGAATTAGACAGTATATTGACACTGTGTCTTTTTTGGCTGATGCATCAATATTTGTTTGTCGAATATAAACTGGTCTTGGATCATTAATTCCTTGTTCCAACTTTTTTACTTTTAGATTATCAAAACCAATGAGCATACATCAGTTATATTCTTTAAATGAATTTGTTTAGAAGGCTTACTATTTAATACTTTCAATATTCCAGCAATAACTAAAAAAATGCCTATGGATATGGATGCAAAGCACAATGCCTTATTAAAACTGACTATGTGGGGAGGTGTTCTGCAAATATGGCATAAGAGATAGACTTTTTCTTGGACAATTGGCTTTTTTATTTATTTATTTTTTGGTTAGTTTTGTTTTGCAGCATCTGATTGTTGAAATGGTATCTGGTCCTGGCAGTGCTTACAGTTTCAAAACTACAGGCCCAAGAGGGTGAGATTGTTATCCTTCTGTGCTATGTCCTGCTTTATAGTATGCTCTCCTCCTACTTCCCTAAAGCAGCTGTCCTCTATTTCTTTCTGCGCTCTTCTTGATTGGAGCTATGGTTTGCACCCTGGGCTTACTGACCACCAGAACTGCAACAGGAAAAGGCTTCTCTTGGGGTCTGTATGCTAATCCGGCCTTTGCTGGCAGCAGCTTCAAACGCTTCGTTGGACTGGCAGTTCGTCAGACTCACTGAACAGAATGGAAAGAGCAGAACCAAAATAGACTGGGATTTACTGTGTGCCTATTTTCACCTGAGCACCTGCCATTTTAAAGGCACAAATTCAAGCACCGATGTGTGAAGTGAACCACTTCACACAGTGCAATGGGATTTGTCTTTTAATTTTCAGGTTTAAAGTGATTTTCCTGGCATAACAAGTGACACCACAAATGAAACAGTAGTTCCGCAGAAAGACGCTAGCATTTATTTACTGTCTTAAAATCACATTTCACGTCATATTATTGTTGTTGCTCTTATGCTACTAAGCTGTTTTGTGGTTGAAAAATAGTGCCGCAAACGTTAATCACTTTTCTGAAGTGGAAAAGAAAACTGATGCTGTAGGGAGCATTTTATTTAACTGCTCTGTTTTTTGACTTTTATTTGAACGCATATTTATGATGCTGATGCATAAATTTACAAAGACAGGCATCATTTTGTGCTTTTGGGTTATAACCACTTATCTTGACTAATGAACATGCAATCGCATTAAATTGTTGTTCTTGCTGGGATTTCAATTGCAGACTGCAACAGCTCAATGCATCAAAGCAAACAATCTCATCCAAATTGTCCACTAGCATAAAATCATATGTTAATATAAACACTTATACCAGCCAAATGAGCTGAGCTGTTGCACTGTTACTGCAGAAGTAGATCAGGTGGCCCTCACCTGTAGGAGCCCTGTAGTTAGGTTCAGTTCAGGCCTGAGAGGCACAAGCAGGTTGTTTTATAATTTTGTCCCACACCATTCAAAATATAACTATTAAAGAATAAATATAGAGACATGGCAGAGATGCTTATGCTGATAATTGAAAGGATTGTTTGTACTGTCCTCAGTGAATGTCAAGGAAAAAACATTTTCTTGCAGCAGTTTCCCTTTTTGTCTGTAGCTGTGCTGAACTGCCAACCGAAAGCTTTTGGAAAAAATGATATTTACTCAACTGTGCAGAAACTTAAGGATGTTTCTTCATTTGAAGTGATGGAGCTGCTTTAATTTCCACTCCCTTCCAATCCTACACCCCTTATTGGAAGTCTGGAAGTGCTTCTGCCAGAGAGATCAGTGGAGCATAAATCTGTAATGTTAACAAGACTCATTGCTATATTATCAGGAATGAGTGATGATCTGAGACGTGATATATTTGTATATTTTATGCATTTAAAAGAATCAAATCACTAATGAATATACATGTATAATCATTTCCATTGTAACGTTTTGGCTGCTAAATTCACTTTTTACTGTTTCCATGTTTGTTATTTTAAAAGATAAATAAAACCAAATCAAAATAGTACATAACTGAAGGGACTGCGATTGTAGTGATCATCAGCAATAAACTGAGAATGATCAGCTGGGTGTCACAATTAAAATTTAATTTAACATTGATGCATCCATAATCAACCTAACATTGAGATCTCATTAACCCTGTTCCTCCCTGGTTTTCAGTCACAGGCTTAATTTAAATAGTTTGACAGACTGATGATGGAGACGTATGAAATTCCAGCAAAAACAGTCTGTGACATCTCTAACTTCAACTATAGATGGCTCTGGACAAAGACTTTGAATTGGCTATAGGTTACAACCATAACCACAACTTCCAGAAAGAGGCACAAAGTCAACTTGCGACTTTGAGAAGTTAAAGAGTCCATCCCCAAGCTCTCCTTCCTGTAACAAGCTATCTGGATAAATAACATAAACCTCTTAGTTTGTAGCCCACCTCTAGAGGTTAGTCCAGCCCTTGACTCTTCTGAAAACAGTTGGCTGTAATCTCTTCTGGTTCCCATAAAAGACCCCCTGCGGACATCAGTCCAACTGCAGTTCCTTTGAACAGGCCACTAATCCTTTTACTTTTGGGAGAATAGCTACAGACTGAAACGCCAGTGTTTGTGCGCTAGCCTAGTTACAGGGATGTTTTTGTGCCCCCCTTTGGCTCTCTGCACTCCCACCCCTGTTACATGGTGTCTGGGCTAATTATCTGCTCATTCAGAGACTGTTAGGGACGGGGACCACTAGGATCAGCCCTGGCATCTAGAGAGTCCTCTCGAAACAATCTCTCAAAGAGAGCCAGCTTTGGATTCCTTTCATCTTGCACTGTTTTCGAAGACCGAACCGGATTGTGTTAGGCCGTATGTGAGCTTTTGTAGATGATAACCAATGTTTAATTGAATGTAGAGCATTTGCCCTCTTCAAAATGTTCAAGCAATCATTCTGATCTGAGAAGTTTCTTCCTCTTAGTTTAGATTAGTTTATCCTGACCTTCTCCAGATGCTTTGAGTTGCAATTTGGCTCAATACGTCTCCATTACTCTTCGTTTGCAATCTCACATTGGCAGTGCACAGTGTCTCCTGAAGTCAGCAGAATTGAACACGTCATCAAGGTTGTGTGTGTGGACTTTCAAATGCAATATGTTTTCTAATTTTACTCAAGTGAAACATCTTTTCACGCAGCATGCATTGGTATATCAGGGCTCTGTGCCTTCTGCTTGCTAATATATTGGCCCTGACCCACAGAGCAGTTTGGCCATCACAGTAGAGACCTTGACTGCACTGGCCAACACTTTTCATTTTGTGCATTCGTTTTGCAGCTGCTAACCTTGACTGTGAAGTAACCTTCGCTGGGCCATTGGGGAATCGCTGTTTTCATATTAGACTCAGCATGGTCATCCGTCCTCGCTTCATGTTCAAGAGGCAGTCATAATAGTGCTGCTTTTATTGGGACTTGCTGACTTATTTATTCAGGCCTTTTTCTTTTTCTTTCTCCCCTGATTCATTCCTCCCATTTGCCCAATCATGAGGTTAAGGGGGTCGCAGGGCAGGGGAGGGTGGGTCACAGTCCAAAACTGACAGCCCAGGCGACACAGAGCGCACGGCTCAGCTTTGACTCTCAAATCTCGGAATCTGATGCAAATCCGGCAGTATTTAAACCTCCAGATCAGCCTTTCCAAATCCTTTCAAGATATTCTCAGCTCGATTGGGTGGCATTAAAGGATCATAGGAGCAGAACAAAACATCGTCTGGCAGTGAGAGAGAGAGAGTAGAGAAGAGGAAAGGAGAAATTAGAAAGCAAGAAAGAGTAGACTGAAGGTTTTACAATGTGATGCACCAATGGAAATTGTAGATCATTTTAATGTTCGCTCTTGTTTTGCACTCCTCCCTCCTCATCTTCTGTTGTGCTTTATTTTGTGTGTTCGCTTAGTCTGATCTGTCCTCACAGCCTATTCTGGCGAAATCCCGTGTAATCCCGTATGGATGCCTTTGTCCAGTACATGTAAACAGCTGTGCAGCATTTTAAATACAGCTATCACACTCCAATCTGGCCTACATAGTATAGAGTGGTCATTTTTCAGACAGAAGATTTTTTTATTTTTTTATTTTTAAATCCAAAGCAAATATGTATGCTACGTATTTTGAATCCTGCTCCAGGGACACACTTTTGCATTTTATAGATGCAACAGCCTGGGCTTCAGGTTATATAGTAAAATTAAGTGCACCGTGAGAATGCTTGCTTGATTTTGTTTAATCCTTTTTTTTTTTTTTATAAATGTCACTGCTTCAAAAACAGCTTTTAGAAAGAATGGATAATAATCCCTTCACACAATGCTTACCCAATGTACCTTTGTTAAAGTTTAGACATGTAGTGTTATAGTTAAAGATTTTTGTTTTCTCCCTTCAGGTTAGGTGAATTGAAGATTCTAAATTGTCGCTCTCCTCACTTGTGCATAAGGACTTGTGTATGGATTAAATTTCTCACCATCAATATAGCCTTAGATGCTGTAATGGTGTAAGATAAATAAATGTGTTTATTTTCCATTTTTAGCTTGAGTTTTATTGTAACATTTAGTTTTATTAGATTTTTTTGTTTATATTACATTGATGCATCTTGCAGGCCCTTTTTAAAGTGAAGGTTTCTGTTAAAGTCCTTCGAATTACCTCCCAAAATGCACATCTGTGCTTTGCTTCAAATTTTAAGCACTCTGTTCCATCAACAAACCGAATAAAAGAAAAGACTGAGCTTTACTCAAAATATTTCACAAGCTCACAGGTTTAGTTCTACTCAAGCCGGTTGTCAGAGCTTTTACAGAGCTTTACCTCTACGCAGTTGACAGCAGAAGTGTGGTGTAACTGCTTGTCATATACAGTAATCTCTCCTTTACTGGTTGGGTGACTGAAGTTCATCCGGAAGCTTTCACAATGTTGTCAAGGTTTTTGACATTGTTTCTGAGGTGGATAAAAAATCTCTGGGGCACGTAGATTGAGGTAGATTTTTAGCGTGGATTTTAAAGATTTGTTGAAGCGGCAGTCGAAAGGGCAGGAAATGACAAATGTGACTGTATTAAGCCTTAGGAAATTGTCTAATATCAGGTAGAAATTTTTCTTGTCTTTTAAAAAGATTTCTCTAGTTTAACAGCATTTTTTTATCTGCTGGTCAGACGTAAAAGACGATTTTGCATTATATTGTAAATTTGTCTTAAGATAAATGCATGCAAGTTTCTCTGCTGCGCATAAATGTGCACAAATCTGCACTGAAAAAGGAAATGATTTGGAAAGGGCTATAAACGTTTCATTATTGAGAGGAAATGCTGTAGTTCTGAGTGTGTAACAAAATTGATGTGCTCACAAGCTCTGCTGTCACAGTCTACTGTCCCCTGTCCTCCCCTACAGCCAATGAGAGCCGCTTCACTCCGCTGCCCTTACAAATAGACCGCATTGATTGAATCTGATTCCTGTGGATAGAGCAGGATTATTGAGCGGCCTTCCCTGATTTCTCACACCCAGTGTGTGTGGAAACGTTCTCCGTGTCTGCTTTTGTAGCTTAAATCAGAGGGACGTCTCCCTTGAGCTCCCCCAACCCCCATCTGATGACACACAGCCACACTTCCTTTATTTCCTTCCTCCCTTTCTCACCTGGATTAATATCAGCATTTTTTTTGTACAAACATCCTGAGAATGTCCCTAGCCTGAGAGGAAAAACTAAAGAAAGAGAGTGATGAACAAAAAAAAGGGAGGGAAAGAAAATCTGACCTGACCTCAATGAGAAATGTTCAAACTACTGTGACTCTGAAGAGCAGCGTCATCGGCCCTCGCTGGAAGTCTGTGCTCCACTAACCCCTGTGTCACCAGAGACCTGTGGGGAGTTACGTTTAGTGACCAGAAGTACTGCAGCCTCATTAAATATCCTGCAGAATGAGCCAGAAACAAAGTCTTCGTTTGTGGGACGAGAGAAAATCGACTCCATCTGCTTTCACGGCCAGCACTGAGATGTTGTTATTTGGATTTAGAGCTGAGCCAACCGCACAAAGTCCTGCTTCAGCAGAAATGAGAGTGTGATAGTTTATGGTGTTTTGGAGCTTTTTCCAGTCGTTTATCCTCTGCCTCACTCCTCTTAGAGGAATTAATAGGTCCGGCTGCCCTAGACCCTGATTTCCCTCATCGCGCTGACCCACTGCTTTAATCTCCTAAACAACGAGTTGCTTTTGTTTTCGCTTTTATGAGTAATTTTGGGTAATGGTGTTTCCCATTATAATGGTTTATATAACGATGGCTGTGGTGATTACATTCTTTTTTTCTCCATTCCCTCTATTTTTTTCCTGTTTGTAATCAAGTATACTAATGCAAAATAAGCATTTATAAAACTCTTGGATGTGCGTTTGTTTGGTACATTGGCACATGGCTTTCTTTAATTTCTGCTGTTACTTCTATTTTTACTTCATGTCTTTCCACTAGGCAGTAATCACAATACCATCATACTGTGAAACCGTGATATTTTTATCTGAGGTTATCATACCATCAGAATCTTATACCGGCCCATGCCTACTTTCCACTATTGAAAAATTAATCTAAAGTAGCCAGCATTGTTTTAGCATCATTTAAAGCTTGAGTCTGTGCTGTAGTGGTCAAGATCATGCCCAAATTACTGCACACACAACCGCAAGTACACATTTATGATCCTGCGACCTGCACCCTAATTTATTAAAATGATATTCTAAACTGCAATTTTATTTTTTTTTTTTATCATGCTTTCATATACATAGAGTGTATGGTTTGGCTTATGCTAGCACCAGCCACAAGGCGGCAATCAAAATATTTGGCTTCACCTTTCAATATGTGTGAGGTAAGCTTGATTGTGTCATATATTCACGTGAGTGTGCTTTGTGGAAAAAGTTGGACATAACTATTATCATGAAATTTAGTTGTTGGTTTTTTTTTTTGGTTTTTTTTCCGTCTGCCTGTTATACAAACTTATTACCCTGCCCTCACACCAGTATACTGGTCACCATAGAAGAGATGTTGCAAGGGATTAAAAGATTGAAAGGGTTTTCTTTTAATGCATAAATCACACTTAAGTGTTCCACAAAAAGATGTGCCAGTTTCGATTTAATGATGACTTTTTCATGCTTTATAGAGCTTTGCAGTCCCTATTCACATTGAATAGAAAAAATAGGCAATATTCTACCTATCATCTTCTTTTGCTTTACGTGGAAAGCCAGTAATAGAGGCCTAGATTGAGGGGTAAGTAAATGACACACATTTTCACCTTGACAGACTATTTCATGAATCATTGGTGTGATTCTATAGTGGCTGTTCACCCATCATCGGCCCTGGAGCAGATCTTTGCTCTTGTCGAGCCGCCGTCTCCTTGTCAGTTCAGACAGCATTAGAGCAGCCCTGTCGAAACTGAGATCTGCTGGCCAGAATAAGAGTGAACAGACATCATTTGTAAGGCGCAGGAAGGATGTGTGACAGGAAGGCTGCTCGGTCATTGGAAACTTTCAGTTTGTGCATGTCTGTTCTGTTTCTTTCACATTGCATGGAGTAGGCCTGTGTTAAAGTACATGAACTGCTTTCTGACAAGTCATGGATGTGAAATCTGTGAAGGGAAGCGCTGAAGAGATCAGAGTATGTTAAAGGAACAAATGAAGAGTGCTTTACTTTTTCTGGACTGCATTCAATTAGTCTGAGTCTGTTTTCTTTTCTTCTGTCTTCACATGAGTGGTGTTATTGTAAGATGCATCTTCATTGGCTCACCACGAGCTCCTCTGATCTGAAAGGTTCAAACAAAAGCTTCGTTTTCTAGAAGAGAATGTTTTTGTGTCTCTATTGAATTACTGAAGTGCTCAAGAATGGATGAGTCATTCATGCGGGGGCATCCTTAGCTTCAGTGCAGCTTTTTATTCTTGCTGCTTTTTACTCTCTGATTGAGGAAATTACTCAGGATCTTTCTCTGATTTGAGTCATGTACTGTATGTGTGTAGGTTTGTACTAATCTAGAGCAGCATTACTTCTGCAGTCGAAGTCCCTTAAGGGCAACTCGCCCAATACCACTCATATGATGTCTGTCAGAGTGGTTTGGCCTTTGATGTCTGCTCTGATAAGGAAATTCTGAGCCACCCTGAAAAGTTTAAGGTATACCAGCCCTCCAGTGTGTCTGTTGCTTGATGTGTAAATCTGCGTTGAGCTGGTTTCTTCTACTCCGTGCTCTCTCTCTCCTCTCTCCAGTTAGCGATGCGATTTCCTTGTGCTTTTTTATTTTAGTAGCTCTCTGTTGAGAGCTCATGTTGGGTTTTTTCTTTTTCTTTTCCAGTCTCTTGTGTCTAGAAGCACTTAATATTAAATATTATCCTGCTTTCATTTAAAGAGAGGTTTTGTATACATTGTATTTTACCACCCATTTTATGTAAAAACAGATTTTTTGTTAACATGCATACAGTTTGTTTGGTTGTTATATTTCACGTGTATACATACAGTGCTTTCCACACATGGACTTTACTTGGGTGGGGTACCCAGCTATAATAATGAGTATATTTAGTGAGACTTTTTTTATTATTATTAATATTATTATTATTTTTACACTGATTATCATCCTTTTACACTATTTTGTATCCACCTAATATAACCAATCTTCCGGGATCGATTAAGTAGTGGAAAATCTCTCGAAAATCTTCTCTCCTTTTGCGCATGCATGAACTGTCAACACTCCCACAGACAGTCTCACATGCACATGCAGACCCACAGAGACATGCCTTTTTGGCACTTAAATTTGTCTGGCTGGGTTCCTAAATTTCCTAAAATGTCCGGGATTCCGCTTTTGCTTTTAAAAGCTGCCGTTTGTTAATTTTATGTGTTTTTGCATTACCTTTTTACTTAAGCCTACTTTTGTTTGGCTTTGCAGCTGATGGCACAAGAGAAACATTCAATTAAATTTTTGACTGGTTTAAACTGGCTGCAAAATACATGTACGCCATTAGTAATGGTTAATATACGCATTTGCCTTATTTAAATAATCTACACGTTTTAATCTTGTAATTATTATTCTTAGACATAGTCTGTTTTTATTCCTTTTTCTGTCATTTATTTCTCATTTGGTGTATATTTTATTAATTTGATGTCATTAGTCTATTTGACCATGTTTTATATATTTATCTGTTTTATATTCATTCTTTCATTTATTTCTTTTCTTTTCGGCTTAGTCCCTTTATTAATCTGGCGTCGCCACAGCGGAATGAACCGCTAACTTATCCAGCATATGTTTTATGCAGCGGACTCCCTTCCATCTTCAACCTATCACTGGGAAACATCCATGCACGCATACACTACAGACAATTTAGCTTACCCAGTTCACCTGTACCACATGTCTTTGGACATGCGAGCACAAGAACATGCAAACTCCACACAAAAATGGCAACCGACCCAGCTGAGGCTCGAACCAGTGACCTTGCTTTGGGTTGATCGTGCTACTCACTGTTTTATATACATATCTAAAATGCAAGTATATCAAACCTATGGGAAGCACTGATTGATTTTCAGTGCTTTAGCAGTTTTTTTGTTTCCCCAATTTCTACTAAAATGCTTGGTCATTCTTTGTGTAAATAATGATAATTTTTCTAATTGGTCTCTCTTTGTTGTTTTGTTTTTTTTGTCTCGTTTAGGCGGAAGGAGAAGATAATCTAAAGAAGATGCAGCTGATGGAGCTGGCCATTCTGAACGGAACATACAGAGACACCAACATCAAAGCGCGTAAGGGGATCCACACATTCAAAGGGCTACAACTAACTTTATAAAACATACACACCAGAATCAAAAGACTTTAGGGAATTATGTGACTAGCTGTGATTGTTCCACCGTGACTAAAGAGTTTTGCTTAAACACTTCATAAACAACATCATATCTGTGTTTGTAAGGGTACACACAATAACACATCAAAGCTAGCCATTATTTAACCTTAACTAATATGTAAATGCACACACATTCACATGCATTGGCTGTCTTATCTAACCATAAATGAGCATTTAATAAAAGCACAGAGCACTGGAGAGTTCATCAGACACAAGTGTTAATTCTAGAAAGAATCCTGCTCACCACAGACTCCTCATGAAAACATCTAATCATCTGCCCACAGTCTAGTATTTCTGTCTCTTTATCCCTCCCTCTGTCTCTCCCTCTCTCTTTTTCTCCCTCTTTCTCTCTCCCACTTCATTTCATAGCTGTTCCAAATGCAATCACAGCTTGCATAATCCTGGTGTTGTGGCATATAGAATCATTGTACTGCATGATTGTGTGATTTAGACTTAGTCTTCAGGTCATAAATGTGTATTACTGTCCATGCAATGCATATTCATTACTGTGATAACATTTCCACAATGACAGACGGTTTTGGGGCTTTTTATACACCTGTAAAGCATGACTGTGTATATGTAAGTGCTGTATGGATTTATGAATTTGTGCATGCATATTTGGATGTATGTAATGGGGATGTTTCTTTATCAGAAACAGATTTGTTTGACTCTTTTTGGCTTCAGTGCAGATTATTCACAAGCTTTTTAATTTTCAGCAGTGTTGTGGGTATTTCCTCTGCACATCTGCGCTAAATGTCCCAGTGGCATGTAGAGGTTTTGATTCATGTGGGAAAGCTTATGGCAATTTAATGGAATCAATTCTAGAAAGTCCACTGGAGTAACAACCATAAGAAATAACATCACACAAAGCAGTGAAGTGCTGCTTCCTCCACATGCCGCAGGATGTTGTTCAGATGTGCAGCTTTAAAAATCAGTTATTCTGTGTTGTGTATTAGTGCCTCTGTTTTGATGATCGGTTTGCCCTGGTGTGATCAATCATCAGTTTCTCCTTGTGTTTTAGTTTTGATTAATTTTATGGTTAATTATTTTGGTTGTGGGCTTTGTTTTAGTTTGCTTTTAGAATGTCACTTTTTGTGGTTCATTGACCATCGCATGGACTAATTTTCCTTTATTTTTTCCCCACCCCCTTTTTTCCCCTCTTTTGGTGTACTTCTGTTTTCCTTTTCCTTGCCTGTGCTTTTTTCACATCTGTTTTTGTGACTTCCATCTATTTCTATTTTTCCCTCTGTCTACTCTGAAAATGTTACACACATTCACACACCCAACCTCCTCCTATCGCTCTCTCTGTTCCATTACTTTTCTCTGTGTGTCATCTTGTCTCTGCCTTTCGCTCTTTCTCTCTTTCACTCTTTGGTTTACGGCAGCCACCCTTGCGTTCTCTCTTGCAGCAGCGGCAGCGGCTGCTCAAGGCACTCGGCTGATCGCAGCCCCTCCGGGTCAGGTCCTACCCCCAGCCACCCTCAGGCCCCCCACTCCGGCAGGGACCCCCATCATGAACATCATTAGGCCCACTCAGATGGCCACTGTGCTACCCAATGGCACCCCTACTTTGGTGCCCCCGACGCCTGATGCAGGCATTATCTACACCACGCCCTACGACTACCCTTATGCCTTGGCACCCACGTCTCTGCTGGAATATCCCATCGAGCACGGCGGAGTCCTAGGTAAGCGGGCGTGGGGGCTTGGCACTTCACCCTTTGGTGTCCCGCAAGAGGGCACTCCCGGGGTGTTTTACGGGGGCATATTGGATGGGGCGTCACCCAGCCCTGTTCAGGACTCACTGAAAGGTAAATATGTAATGACTAGCTCATGCTAGCAGTCTGGGTAACCCAAGTGATTAAAGACAATAGTTACATAAATACAGATACATGTTATACCACTGAGACGGGCTGGGAAAGGGACCACTTACCTGTGTCTTAAACTAGGTTTATTTGTCTTTCTAAATTTATTTATTTACTTTGTGCTGCTGTGTAAGAAGTCTTTTCTCAGGACACACGCACACATTTGCTCTCGCAGACAGTGGCGATATGCTTGCTTGCACACATCTTTTTTTTTTTTTTTTTTTTTTTCTCGTCTCTTTCTTGCCGGAGGCTTTGTCAGGCAGGCTACTGGTGGATCCCCTTGGATTTCTCCTGGCTTTTGAAATCATTTCTCTCCTCCCTGCTGTAGCAGGCCGTGGTACCAGCGCCGAGCGCTAGAGAGTGAGAGAGAGCCCAGAGTCCCGTTGGGGATGTTCATTAAATTCTTCCACTATTCTCACTGTATCCAATTGTCTTATTTTTACCCTTGTGAACTTGAGCGCCCGACCCTATTCAGAGAGAATTACCCATGCTCCCCTGTCTAGTAAGGGGCTTCTACAAATGCTCGCAAAGGAGATAATAACTACCACATCACAACCTCTTTCACAGACTGATCACATTTCATCAAAGCGACGTAAACATCTACAGATCAATTGTTTAAGTGGACATGGTAGTCAATAACATGAAGTCCCAGTGTTGTGCTTGAATAGCTTTGGATTGTGATTGGATTTGCTGTGATGATGGTTCACTGGATTCTGTACAGTCGGCACATTTGGATCTTCTGCTGTTTGACAGTGCTGGGTTTTCACTTTTTAACTTAACCACTCACTAGCTTAGCAGCCTTTTATTTACTTACGGTATTGATCTAGCATCAAACCACCCCCAGACCAGAACATGTTCTCCCTCACTCACACACTCGTTCACTCACTGGGCTTCTGTGCAATCAAAAGTGATTTGTTGGACATCTGTTGTTGCAGCATAGCATGTGGGCGTACACATACACAGAGGTAAATGTTAGAGCTTCCAGAATTTCTCCAGAGGAGAGTGAAAACATTTGTCCTTAGCAACTGTTCTGTGATTTCATTATGCGATTTGGTACAGTTGGCACACCTTGGCAGGCCCACATGGAGAATCGTTCAGAATGAAATGCCTGTCATCCTCAAGGTTCATTCACCCTTCCTTCAGCAAGCTGCCTGAGTCTGCTTACGCCAAGAGCAGAAGAAAACAAAACAATGATGTCATTGTCATGTTTGATCAATTTAATACATTGATGTAGAAATATAGCATCGAACAAGGAATAAAAGTACATCCTGTACCAGTATGGATTTATATTATTTTCTTACCAAGACAAAAAAAAATCATATCTGCTAGGTTCACATGCGAAATTCAGTTTCAGGTACATGATTGTGAAATGTTTTATTGATTGATTGTAGAAAACAATCAATATATGGAGAAAAAGGGGAGTAAAAGCATTGCATTTTCCCCTTTTTTAGTTTACAGGGTTTTTCACTTTTGGTATTGAATAGACTAACTTTTATTTAAATGGAACAGATATTAAACTGATGTCAATGGATATTCCAGATAGATTCGTTTTGCTTTTCCCATCTTGTCTTTTTACTTGTGCGTTTTTGTGAGCAGAGAAGAAAGTGTTTAAATAATTTGTTGAAATGCAGCTAGCGTGAGTCAGGTGCTGCCAGACATTAATAACAGGGTGTCAAATGTCATTATAAATTTCCTTCAAACGTTGATGCTTTTGCTATATTGATTTAGTTTTTTCATAAAACACTTTTATTTCTCCAATGATTCCTTGCCCACCCGTCTCAAACTATTGTAGGATCTTGTGAGTCAAATCAATTACTATGTAATTTTAAGTTGCAAGTTATTTTATTACTTTGTATGTGTTTATTACACTTGCATTTTTTACCCAATGTTTTGAAATTGTGAATATGTTCTATATGTAGAAATATTATGTGCATATATTTAAATATAAATGAGAACTCGTGTAAAGCCTGTTTCACAGTTAGTCTGTTTAAATTTCAACTAATTCACTTAAATGAACCAGATCACTGTAGAGTCCTGCTTCAGTGTTAGAGGCAGGTTGTGAGCTCTAGCTGTGCTCCACAGGCTTTGTTTTTCTGTTTGTTTGTTTGTTTGTTTTTGTTTTCTCTGAACTGAACCATGTCTAACCTTATGGACCTGTTGTAATCTAGGTGCAATGGCTACTAAAGTGCGGAGACATGATTCACGGGTCCATCCTTACCAAAGGATAGTGACCGCAGACAGAGGTTAGTTAGAAAAGACATTCCTATTCTTTTTTTATTATTGTTCCTTGTGTTACTTTATCTCTAAACGGGGGATCATACATGTGTGTGTATATAATTACACTGCATATTTTTACTATGGAAATATGTTTACATAAGAAATAATGCCTCTGGATACACTCAGGTTTATGGAAAAGTCATGACTATAACTGAATCAAATGTCTTTTAGTAAGCTTATACAGCGGCGCATTCCTTATCTCCACCTACATTCAAAATAGAAACTGTTGTTTTATTTGTTTTTATTTTTTTGTTGTTGTTGCTTTATTTCCTGATTGTTCAAATCATTTTTAAAATACAAAGAGACTGTATTACATTTGTTGTCAGCACTGGCTAAGTGCTTAAGTTATTACCTCACTATTTTTATTTATATATTTTTTTCTACTTTTGTATCTCAGGTTAAGCTCATAGTATTTGAAATGTTCATCTCTTTAAGTGCAAAGTTGTACTCCACACCCGGTTATATTTAGGTACTACTTTTCAAGTATTTTTTTAATCCCAGATGTGTTTTTGAATCCTGTGTATATACATTCACTGACAAATAAAGAAAGTCTAAAGCGATATTTCACGATTTTTATGTTTATTTGCGTAACTTAGAAATAGTTCTCTGATTCCCCCTCACAACTAATTACACTGTTCGTAACACGCATTTCGACTCAAGACACTAAAATGTTACTAGTTTTTGTTTGTATGTGTTTTTCTCGTTTGTCCATGCGATACCTCTCTGCTTTTGTTTGTGGGAACATGGGGCATTTTAGTGCTTTTAATTACATGTAATAACGTTCTGATTGAACTGATCATGATGTTAGCGTGTCATGATCATAACCAGGCTTAGCCTGTGTTTGTCTCTTGGCCATGGAATTAGGGGGTTAAACAAAGATTGCATTCATTTTGCTGTTAAAGTGATGTCATTCCGGTCTCTTCTTGCTAACTAATATCTTTTCTACCTTTTTTTTTTCCTTTTTGTTATTTTCGTTTTTGTTCCTAACCACCTAGCCGCCACCGGCAACTAACAAATGACCTCTGAACTCTGAACTCTTCACCCAATGATGAGCCGCCCAAGCCTGCCTGCTGATCAGATTAACTGGTAATTGCCTTTTGCTAGCCTGGTGGACGCAGAGAGAGAGGCACCTGTCCAAGCAGTGATCCTAACACAAACCAACATAAAACACAACAACCCTCCATATACCAACACGTTGTGTAGCGATAACAACGATGATATTCTTTATTGTTTTGTTCATTTTTATAATTATTATTTCTTTCTTTTTCTTTTTTAAATCTCAAATGACTGGGTGGATGTTAACAGTGATGTTGCGTTACCCGAAAATCTGCACTGAATTTAAAAGCAATAAAGAAGCGTCTTCTGCTAATTCAGCCCTTAAATGCATTTATACTCAAACTCCAGTAAAAAAAAAAAAACTTGGTGACCCTAGTTTTATCAGTCAAGACGCTAAACAGGGCATCAGAGTCCAGTTGTCTATCCGCTACCCCCACCCATTGAAACTGTCACAATGAATCAACAAAAGAAAAAGAAGGAAAGAAATCTGCACTCACACCAACTTGTGTATTTCCTGTCCTTCTCTGATGTAATCCTGTGTTTTTCAGTTGATGAGTTTTACTGTGCTGACACATTCTGGGTGTGCCTGTCCAGCTGACTTAGAGCATGGCTACAATGACAGACTGCAAAAAGCTTGTTTTGATTTCTTTGTTCTGTTACCTCTCCCTGTTTTGTTTTTCTTGTGTTTTCATGTAATCTTAATAGCGTTTGGCAATACGTGCAGGTTTATACGTGCTGTACCCGTGCCAGCTCAGTAGGTGGAGTCAGGCTGTGCAAGAGATTGGGGTGAAGTGTTTTCGGAGTTTTTAAATCTAGGATATTCAGGGTTGGACAGCTGGGATATGAACCGGAATCAGTTTACCGAACTATGCCATCCCAAAACTCTCAACCCTTCCCCACATACAGTGCCTGAACTTTCTAAAAATCTTTCTTTGAATGAGCTGTGAGATAAAAGACAAAAAAAAGTATTATGTGTGCGCATTTAGCCAAAGGGTTTCCATTTAATGAATTTCTTCTATATATATAAATATAAGTATGTATCTAACCGCCAAGGGTTCTGTCATTTTTAGTCTAGAGATTGAGAGATTTGATGTCATGCCCGTATCTGTTTGTTATAATAGCGAATCCTAAAATGAAATGGTGATGAATTGTCCCATAAGACGCTAATTTCCCCAAGGATGCACAAAAGCATTGAACACTAAGGAAGATGAATGAGGTAGACAGAACGGGGGAGGGCTTTAACTCACTTCACACTTTTCTGTTTGATTAATCCAAAATTTCTTATTTTGAAGTCTCCCTCAACCCCTGTCCCAACTTCAGAACGTGTGTTAATCCGAGTTAAAACAAAACACAGGTGTGCTTGTACAATGCCTTCACAAACGAAAAACAACTGTGAATTATTTGGATTTTACCGAATCAAACAGCCCATCCACAATGTGTCCTGCACACCCCCCCACACCCCACTCTCATTTCTCAAGAAAACATAGGATGTGAAAGCCATGTCTGCCTGTTCAAATTGCTTTATACATACATATATATAAAATGTATACAAATGTATATATGTCATTGCATACTAAAATACAGAAAGATCAAAATTAGATACTTTTACAGGGTGCTGGAGAAGAAATATATTTTTGGCAATTTTAGCTTTTTATACTTAACTTGCAGTTACAAAAATATGAAACCTAATTAAAAAAAAAAAATAGTTTGTAGAATAGTACAGCGAAAGGTGGTTGAGAAACGTTGCGTGATTTTGGATACTATTGGTCAGGGGGGAAAAAGCAGACCAAAATAGTCAAACCTTGGAATGTTGGAGGAATTGCATGATGTTAAAGAAGAGAACAGTTCGAGTTAAGTGCCTTATTCCAGCGGTCGTTTTTTTTTCCCGAGTGTTACATTCTGTTCAATAATATCCAGTACAAACTAGCGCAGAGCGAGGGAGGGTTTGTGAAGAGGAAGCACCCCAAGAGTTAAACCACGAGGCTGTTGCAGTGTTGTGCCACTGAATCTATTCTATGCAAAGGAATAGCAGTCATTTGACCAGCTAACTATGTGCCATGATTCGTCTTCCCGACATTAATTTGAAGTCTCGTTGTTTGATGTTTTTCTTTTAATCCCCATTCGAACAAATTGTTTTTCTTTTTTTATTGCATTATTATTCTTATATTATGAGGACAAAATCAGCAATGCTGTCTATGTATTTGGTTACTGTGATTTCTGTCAAGAACAACTGCCAATCATGATGATGTGGAAGTCTGCCAGGCGTTTTAGAATAGAGATTTCTCAATTAATTGGACTTTACCTGAAACCTCCTGTTGTTTCAAGACTTGCAGACTGGAAACTTTCAATCATTGCCTCTGTTTTGTTTTTTGCCAAAATATACTTAGTTTATTTATGCCAAGGAAGCGTTTTTGTGCTTCGTTTTTTTGGGGGGTGAAGAGAAATGCATAACTGTTTAGCTCACTTTGGGTGTTTCACAAATGCAAGATGTAGCTCTGCAATGCACTCAACTGTGAACTAATAATGCAGAGAGAGGAAAATCTAGCATTTAATAAAAGTATTACTGAGAAGGAAGGGCATGGGGGTGTTTGTCTGCTCCCACATCAGTGCCAAATCTGAGATCACAGAGGAGCCGCAGTATCAAATAACACAAACTCTTCAGCCATTGAAACAACCGGAGGTGTTCATCACATTCAATAAGATTACACTCAATTTTGTGTCCTGTAACCCTGGCAGCCTTCGGTGTAGTCTTGTTCTCTTCAGTTTTGTTACTCAAAAAGGTCAATGTCTTTTTTTTTTCTCCTCAGTGTTAGATACATGTTTTATAAGCATATTGAAATAATGAAATGCAATATTAGAGAGGAGCAGAGATACCGAAATGAACACAGAAACGGACAGTATTAAACAAATGCCCTCTGCCATGTTACTACGTGCTGTTATTGTTTTGGAGTTGGGTTTTAGTCTTTCAGGTGTACGGAGAAATCTCTTGTTCTCTTCCGCCTGCCTACTACATGTGTAATAATGTAAATTACAGCCATTGTTACAGGTTTCTAATGTATTTTTCTAACTTCATTTTCTATGTACAATTCATTTTTTTCCTGATCTCTTTTGTGATGAAACCCACTACACACTTTTTTTTTTTTTTTGGTTTTGTTTTCCATGCCCTCTGTCTCCTCTGCCCTCCCTCTCGGCCCACTCTTTACTCAGATCTGTCTCTCATTGGGAGTGTTGCCTTTTCCTCCAGTTATTTTTGTTTTTCTTGCTGATTCTTTAGCTTGTTTAACTCATTAGCAAACTTATTAGTTCCTCTTGTCATAGGTATTTTTACATGCTTGCATTTAGTTTTTATGGTGTATGCTGTTATTTTTTCTTATTAACCTCCTTGGCATTTATTTTAATAAAACATTCTTAGTAAGAATTTTACTAACTTGCTGATATTATTTTGTGTTGTGTTCTTTTTTAACCAATTTAATGAATCTACTACCTTGGTCTGGTTCACGGACTAACACGATTAAATCTGGTGTGTGAACATTCTCACATTTTCTCACAAATATGCACATGTACAGACACACTCGTACTCAAATGCATTTTCAGAGGTGCATACACACTTACTCTTTCTCTATCTCTGTCTCACACAGACACACATACACACACACACTCCCTCTCTTCCACGCAGTCTAACAGGTCAATGTGCACGAGGCAGTCCGTCCTTCACTCGCTCCTGCACTCTTGTCGCTGTAGAAATCTTCCCAAGCGTGTTGTGCTGCCATGCCTTGTCTGCCTCACTGTTCACGCAGTTTACTGGTGCTACTGGTGTTTCCTCTTTTATTTTGTTTGAAAATGTAAAAGAAAATGCTGCTTTCTCTTAAACTGGACGTAATTGGGATTTAGATCTTTATAGAGTTGAAAAGGGTGAGTTCATTCCAAAATGTAAATTTGGGCTTTGCGAACATTCACGCAAGAGCACAAATTAAGATCTTTTAATGAAATCTGAGATGTCTCTTTATTGGAAATATATTCGCACAAAACTCTATACAAAATATTCAGCAAGTGTAATGAAAATGGAGCGGTTCTATTTTAAGTGTTCTGAACACATTGTTCATGATGAACATAACTTTGGATCATCATGCATCATACCTGCTTTACATGAGAATAAACCTCATTGGCTCTTGCTGAAGCTCAAACATGCTGAACGAACCTGATTTTTTACAAGTCACGCAAGCATGTTTGAGCTTCTGTGACGAATACAGTACTGTAAATCTTGTTTTCGAATCAATGTTTATATGTAAATAAACTAAATAAAAACAGCAATGTTTCTTTAGAACGCTTTAGTTAAACTGCTCAATATTCATTTGTTTTTGATTTCTTTGAATATTTCGAAAGAAAATATTGATTGAGGAGAATCTCATGAGGGATTTGATTTAAAGTATTGGTAACCCTTTCTATTAAGCTTGTGTGTATGGTTCTTGATGTATTACAATGCTTGCATATAATGCAATGCCTTAACTCCCAAATAATATGCCAAACTTTTTTTTTTTTTTCTTTTTTTTTTTTAGATAAACAGTTAAGCAGCATTTGTAATCCATTACATATGTTCAGGATAAGAATGAACCTCTAAAAACAAATTAGAGTGTTAGTTAAAATTTGTTTACCTTTTGATTTATTTTTGTGTATAAATAAATAAATAAATAAATAAATAAATAAATATTATGATACTTATTAAATGTACCTGATTTTATCCCAACATATTTTATAGGAATTTTTGTTGTTGTTTTGTTTTTAACCAGGCATAGAGCACTTATAGATAATGTTTTCTGCACTACATAGTTGGGAACACATTCTCTAATTATTACTTTTGTAACTTCTGATGTGTCATTTATTAATATTAATGTTCTATGTAGCTGTTTGGTTGAGATTTAGGATTAAGGCATATAGTCATACAGGATTTAATAGGCCATCAATAAGCAATTAGGAAAAAAGTAGGATAGTTCAGTAAAAACAGCTTTGTTGTCTCTAAACAGTAAAAAAAACAACTGTCAACAAACCATAAAATATGAAAGGGAATATTTTTATTTTGAACAATTTATTAGTTATTCATATGATAAAATAAATTATACATTAATACATTATGAATACAGTTATAATCCATTAGAATTACAGGCTTCGTAGAAAGTGTTACCAAAATATCTTTGTTCTTCAAAGTTGAACTAATTCCTTGCGGGTTTGGAACGACACTAATGTGAGTAAAGAATTCAATTTTAATTTTGGGGTGAACACTCTTTTTATAAATAATAATACAAAATCTAATGATAACTGGAAATGTTTCATAAAATGTATCCATGTGACCCTCAGGAATCATTGTATTTACTGCCATGGTCGAATGTATGAGCAAAGTAATGTCCATTTTGCCCCAAATTCTCCAGTGCATCTGTTCTTTCATTCAGACTTTATATATAGTTTTTGAAGGTCGTTTGACCTGCAGAGGCGGCGGCGAGTTGGTGTCTGGAAGGCCTGCTAGCTGTTTGCTTTCAGAGCATCTAAGTGGACAAAAATACTAACAAACTAGTCTGCCCTTGTAGGAACTGCTTGGATACTAAAGGCAGTGTCCTCACTGTATAACACATTTACAATAAGTGAACACTTTTTCTTTTTTTTCTAAAGGGAAATGTTTTGTAAGCACAACCAAATCACGGTGTGTATTGAAGTTTTTGTTTTTCTGTTCATTGAAATTTAAGTTTTTCCGCAATGCAACTGCACAAATAAATGTTTGTTTTTAGACCACCTTGATCCCAAGCTTCAGAATGTAAAACGAATGATATATTGATTGACTGAAGTTGTATTCATCTTCATTTTGAAGAGCGATTAATAAAGCCTTAATATTATATTAATAAATGGAAGGTTTCTCAAGCAAAAAAAAAGCCCTCAGGGAATGTTTTTCACAGGTTACGATCACCAGCTTTCCAGTTTTTTGTGCTTTATTATTTTTTGATAAATCAATGGATTTTAATGCACTTGTACTTAGACTAACTGAATGAGAATTGAAATGTATGTCGTTTATTAGAGAATTTAAGAAGCTTATAGCATGTTCATCCAAAGAACTGTTAGCATTAAAAACCTATGAGTGGAAAAAAGCTTCAGTGTAAAACTGTTTTATTTTTAATGAAGACTCAAACCAATATCCTATATATAAATTCCTTATACATATAGTGTATATATACATATATACACTGTCTGAAACTCCATTGATATATTAAAGACTAATTTAAAACGGATATTTTATTTAATAAAAAAGTACACTAATCAAAAAAATAAGAAGGTTCAGTGCATATACAGTTTCTATTTGATGTATAAACGAGGTGTATGAGATCTTTCCGAATTTGTGAAAAGATGACCTGTTATTGATGTAATGTGTGAAATAAAGGGCCGTGTTTCCAGTGTGATGCTGTTCAATGAGGTTGTGTTTTATTAGCTCATTGCTTTCAGAGGACATCAGATCAAGCTCTCTCGCTCTGCAGTTTAAATTCATGGCCTCGTGCTCAGGTAAGTTACATTCAATTAAAGAAATGCCGGCGAGTCTAAATGTCACAGGTTTATTTACTGTAGCGTGTACAATAAAGCAGATTCTGTGAGTCTGACCTGCAGGGCAGAAACTGATGCAGGTTTTTATGCCGCTTTTATCTGTGTGGGAGTGGGGGGGTGGTAAACTGATAAAACATCAGACGCTGGACACTGTTTCACCATTTGGGGTTTATTCACTTCATGTAATACATCACCTCGGAGAATTTAACCTTGTAGCTACAACCAATCTGATCTAACGGCACAGGAATGCGTAAATGGTTAGTTCATGCCAAAATGAAAAACATTTCATTTATCATTTACTTGCCTTCATGTCATTTCAGACTCAATTTATTCATCTTTGGAACAAATAAATATAGTTAAATTAGATCTGAAAGATTTACTGGTGTTTAACAATTTTGAGTTCCTACACTGAAAAAAACGTGTGTTTTTTTTTTTTTTGTTTTTTTGCTAAATGGTTGAGAACAATTTAACAAACAAATTAAAATGAGTAATGTTCAACTTTATTTGTTTGTTTAAATTCAGCCCTGATCAATTGTTTACAACCACTTACCTTTAAAAAAAATTGTAAATCCAAGCAATCGTCTTATATATTTTTTTTTCAGTGGATTTTTTAATAATGACACCTCAGATCAGAAATCCAGCTCAGAGCTATAGAGAAACTAAAAACAGCCAAACTTGAGAACCCAGTTCAGCTGCTTAGACCATCAACAGAAGGTGAAACAGTGCTAATGTATTGTTTATTAGCATTTCTCTTAGTGTCTGTGTCATACTCGGCGATGTCGCAGTAGGTCTACTATCCTGTGGGTGAGATGCATCATTTACCACAATCTATCAAAACACTGATTTTTATGTGTGCTTTTATTGAATTACATTGCTCTGTCTACTGATAGATTTAACTTCAAATTAAATTTCTTAATGTATTTAATCACAAATGAGAAATTAAGCAGAAAATGAATTAAATCATTGTTGAGTGCAACAAGTTAGACAATTAAACCAGGAACTAAACTCAGGATGACTGAAGCGCAGCTGAGTTCCACATCAGGAAATGATCAAACACATTAACTTTTAGACTACAATGGCCACCTTTTTAATTTTAGATCCTGTGTCTGAATAGTTTTTCAGGTGTACATAAAAAAAGTAAGAAAAATGTATTCAGCTAATTTCTCTCAGCAAAGAAGTAAACGGCTCTTGATATGAATGGCCAACTGAATCATCATTTCACCAGGTTTGTTCAAAATGCAGATTCATCCAGAAGTAAATCGCCTCTGTTTATAAATGCCAATGACGCTGCTTTTCACTTTGTAGGCAGTATTGGGGAAAGTTACTTTTGAAAGTAATGCATCACCATATTGAGTTACTCCCCAAAAAAGTAACTTGTTGCATTACTTAAAGCTACCTTTTATGGAAAGTTATGCATCACATTACTTCTGTTACTTTTTCATACCTGCCCGATGCTTGATCTCTTTCAGAGCTTTCAGCAGGATGTTTTTCTTTTTTTTTTTTAATAGAGGAGATCTGCATTTAACAGCACACTGTATAACCTACATCTTCATTTACCTTAAAAAAAAACTAGAATAATGCTACTTTAATGAAAGTTTAAAGCAGCGTGTTTGGTTTTTTTGTCTTATTCAGTAAAATCACTGTCCATTGAGACTATAAACCCCTTTTCTTCCGTGTTTAAATTAATGAGAATACTTTCATCACAGCAATGTATGGCTCTGCCATCTTGGTTTGTGTCTGTTGGGATCTCATTTTCTCATTAAATGTGGTTCAACATGATTACAGTAATTTTAATTCTGCAAACTATTTTTTTATTTATTTTATTAATTCATCTAAAAAGTAACTACATTTTTTTTCCCAATTTTACTTAATTCGTTGAAGCAATGCATTTACTCAAAGTAATATTATTACGTAAGTCAAGTTACTTGTAATGTGTTACCCCCAACATTGTCTATTGACAAAAGAGGTAAAACAGACCATGTGGTTTCTAAATATCACAGAATGATAACTTTTTATATGCACAATTTACACAATGTTTAGTTGTATCAAATAAAAAGTATATTTTGGCCAAACAAAAAGGCTTAAGTTAAGGGTTTGGAATCTGAAGGTGAGTAGGGGGACCAGGGAGGTCATTTGGGTTAGTTGTTGTTGTAACACTGCACATTTGACCAGTCGAATACAACATGGTGATGTCATTAATATCATACATTTCAAGCTCATTTAGTACATTTATGAAGGCAGAAAGGATCACCAATGTTAAACTGGCTAAACCCCTATAAGATAGTACAGTACACACACTCAGTGATAAACACAGCAATATGTTATGCTGTTCAGTTACAAAAGAAATACTCTATACAAAGATATACATCCCGTAAACGGACAAAGCTTAAAGGGATAGTTCACCCAAAAATTAAAATGTACTCTCCCATCATCTACGCCCCCTCATCTGATTCTCTTAAAGAACGCTGGTTGCTAATACCATAGTGGGGGATACTATGGAAGTCAATGGTTCCCTGCAACCAACATTTTTTGAACTATCTTCTTTTGTGAAGAAAGAAACTCAGACAAGTTTTGAACAAGTGAAAGGTGAGTAAATGATCACAGCATTTAAATAAATTCTGTAAACTATCCCTTTAGGCGCCATGGTGGCGTAGTGGATAGCACGTTCGCCTCACAGCAAGAAGGTCGCTGGTTCGAGCCCCGGCTGGGTCAGTTGGCATTTCTGTGTGGAGTTTGCATGTTCTCCCCGTGGTTGCGTGGGTTTCCTCCGGGTGCTCTGGTTTCCCCCACAAGTCCAAAGACATGTGGTATAGGTGAATTGGGTAAGGCTAAATTGTCCGTAGTGTATGAGTGGGAATGTGTGTGTATGGATGTTTCCCAGAGATGGGTTGCGGCTGGAAGGGCATCCGCTGCGTAAAAATACGCTGGATAAGTTGGCGGTTGATTCCGCTGTGGCGACCCCGGATTAACAAAGGGACTAAGCCAACAAGAAAATGAATGAATGAATGAACTATCCCTTTAAATCAAGTAATCTGTGATTGTGTAGCCAAGAGTATATCAAATGAGAGATCTCAAGAGTGATTAACCACTAAGTTACTGGCACTCTTTTCCTTTTGTTTTGATCTGTCTCCCCTTTTCTAAAGGATGAGAAGATTTAAAATTTCATTTTATCTTTAAAAAAAAAATCTTTTTGTGCCGATCAATTAGTCAAGTTAAAAATGGATTTGAAACTCAAAGCACAGTTTGTGTGGCTCCATTCCCTCGTGGCCCGGCTCATCTCCGGCTTCCCCCAGTCTCTCTTGCTCTCTCCGAGACTTTCGCTGTTTTGTATGAAGGCGGAAGTCAGTTTTGGCCAGCAGAAGTCGAGAGATCAAAAGCGTGTTTGTAAGTGGAGCAGCTGGCAGCTTTATCAGAGAGAGGAAGAGAGAGGGAGGCTGTCGCGAGTAACAAACGAGCCCGGTTCCTGCAGAATAAATCAGGAGCATTCATCAGGACACAGCTGCGTGTGGTGTACGAACGAGAGAGATGCTCTTTTCTATGTGTTTTTGGCATCTCGTGGAGCTTGATGAATAGTGTCTTGTGCTTCAGGTCTCAATGACCAGCTGCTGGGGAAGAACTTTCTGCCGCTCCGAAATCCTGTTTACTGAAAGGAAGAGCACACCGTCGCTGGAGCTGTTCTCAATAATGCTACGAGCTACTCATAATTGGCTGTCAGAATCAGCCATCAAACACTGTTACTAAAATAATATAGGAATGTAACATCTGTGATATGACAGTGTTGCTATTGGCAGTGGTGGTGTAAAGTAACTAATTACAAATACTCAAACTACTGTAATTGAGTAGTTTTTCTCAGGAATTTAAATTTACTGAGTAGTTTTAAAAATGTGGACTTTTACTTTCCCTTGAGTACATGTTTAGTGCAGTATCGGTACTTTTACTTCACTACTTTCCTTCAACCTGCAGTCACTACTTTATTTCTTTCTTGTCTATGGTCATTGTCTAAAGTAGAAAGATCAGTCCTGTGATTCCTGTCCAATTAAATCACACATAGAAAGTAAATCATATCATACTGAACAACCTCAAGACATGGGCGCTTTATAAATGCAGCAAACCTTTAGGAAACATTAAAAATGTTCAAGAAGACGTCCAAAATCTTTACACACAATGATCCAGAGACTTTTTAGATACTGCATGTCACTGAAAATGATGGATGTCAACTGTATGAGGACTGAAATCACCAAACAGCCTTAAACAATCACTAAATGGAATGAATGATGAATGGAAGGAAGGGCCAAATAAATGGAAGGACCGAACAAGGAATAGAAGGAAGGATTGAAGAACCAAATAAATGAAGGAAGGATTCAAGGAAGGACTGAACAAACTAAGGAAAGAAAGAAGGAACGAACAAATGAACAAAGGACCTAATGAAGGATGGAAAAAAATATGAAAGAAAGAATAAGCGAACAAATGAAGGGAGGAAAGAAGGAAGGACTAAACGAATGAAGGAAGAATTCAAGGAAGGACTGAACAAACTAAAGACAGAAGGAATGAAAAAAAAGACCTAATGTTGGAAGGAACAAAAATATGAATGAACGAACGAGTGAACGAAGGAAGGAGGGAACAAACGAATTAATGAAGGAAGGAAAAAACAAACAAATAATTGAAGGAATGTTGGAAGGAACGAACGAAAACAGGAAGATCCCTAAATACACTACATGTTGTTTGTGCAGGGATGTGTAAATGTAACATTCTGTAAATGCATCAACTTTTCTACAGTGTAATTCTCACTACTCACTACTCTTGAGTACTTCTAAAAGGTCTACTCTTTACTCATACTTTGAGTAATATTTTCTACAGATACTTTTACTCTACTTGCACTACATTTTTGGGCAAGTAATGGTACTTTTACTTGAGTATGATTGTTCAGTACTCTTTCCACCACTGGCTATTGGTAACGTAAACCAACATTTAAAAATATTTATTCGATTTAAATATTCTTAAATGATACGAAAATTAAATATTATGCACAAAATAAACTTTAAATAATGCTGATCTGCATCTGACAAATACGAGTTCATTTGTTTTTCTTTGATTAAAGTAACTTTTAAATATAATTATTAATTAAAATGTTGCATTATTGTTGAAGAACTAAAATGACTAAAACTTAAATAAATATAAAATAATGGCACAATAAAAGCAAAAGAATACAATTTACAAAAGAACTATACTTTCTGCCTGTGGTGGGACAGTTTTAAAGGGCCAGTTCAGACAAAAGTGAAAAGTGGAGATTTGAATTGACTTCAGGATGATGAATAAATGATAAACCAGTTTGATTTTTAACCAATATATACACACTCACTGTCCCCTTTATTAGGTGCACCTCACTAGTTCCAGGTTTGACCCCCTTTTGACTTCAGAACTGCCTTAATACTTTGTGGCATAGATTCAACAAGGTACTGGAAATATTCCTCAGAGATGTTGGTCCATATTGACATCATGGCATAGCTCAGTTGCTGCAGATTTGTCGGCTGCACATCCATGATGTTGATTGCAAATTCTGACCCTACCCGGTGTGGTCTTCTACTGCTGTAGCCCATTCGCTTCTAGGTTCGATGTGTTGTGTGTTCAGAGATGCTCTTCTGCTTGGTTGTAGCGAGTGGTTATTTGAGTTACTGACGCCTTTCTGTCAGCTCAAATCAGTCTGGTCATTCTCCTCTGACCTCTGGCAATAACAAGGCATTTGCACCCACAGAACTGCCGCTCACTGGATATTTTCCCTATTTCTGACCACTCTCTATATACCCTAAAGATGGTTGTTGCCTGAAAATCCCAGTAGATCAGCAGTTTCTGAAATACTCAGACCAATACAATAAGCATGCCACGTTCAAAGTCACTTAAATCACCCTTCTTCCCCATTCTGATGCTCAGTTGCTGTAGCAGATCGTCTTGACCATGTCTACATTTCTAAATGAATTGAGTTGCTGCCATGCAATTGGCTGATGAGAAACTTGTGTCAACGAGCAGTTGGACAGGTGTACCTAATAAAGTGGCCGGTGAGTGTTTGTTTGATTCATCTGAGACATTTATATTATCTAGAATCACAATTATTTAGATTATCTAAATTGTCTAGAATCAGAAAGAGCTTTACTGACAAAGGAACTTATTAATATTATTTTATTATTATCATTTTGTTATGAATCTTAAAGTCTAACAAAAAACACATAATAACAATACTATTCATAATAATAATATATGTTAAAATATATGATTATGATAATATGAATAAGTAAAAATAGAGCAATTAATATATTTAAGAGGACATATTTACAGAATGTTTAGAGACAATATTTATGAGATTGTTATTATCACTTATGTGATCATCGTTAAGCCTAAGTATGCACATAATTCATGATTGGGAAATATTTATAATACAATGTATCAAAAAACAAGAAAGAAAAGATGAGTTTAGATGCAAAAAACTCTAAGTGCATCTGAAACTTTCATCTAAAATTAGCATTTTCCTAGATTGTTGTGTGTAGTTTGGGTAATTTTACCCTTAGTGCAAAGAATCGGTTATTTTCATTGCATTTAAAGTAAAATAACTGAACATAAACATACGAGGCTGAGAAAAACAAATTTTAGAGGAAAATTTCAGACGGCACTTAGAGGTTTTGCATCTGAACTCTTCAAAAGTAAATAAAAACTATTCACTTTCCATTTGATTGGACTTAATGTGCAATCATAAAGTTGTAGTCCTTTTGAGTCTGGTAGGAGTATGAACTGGCTGTAATTGGACGTTTTAAAGTACTAAGCCACACAGCAAGAAGAGAATTACAAACAGCCATACCTGCGTGTCATTTTTCAGTGTGAAGAGTCTGTAATATGATTCACCACAATTTAGCAGTACGTCGACTTCCTCCATGTGGAGCAGACGGACAGTGCATTAACATCTGTGCCTCTCTCCTTCTCCATCCCGCTCGCTCTCCATCATTTCACTTGATGATAAATGAGCATTTTGTCCCTGACTGTGTGCTTCTTCTATTCCTCTAATTAATCTGTTTGGTGGGTGTAAACATTAAACTCTATGCTCTATTTCAGATTAATCTCTCTTGTCAACGATACTTGTGCACAGAGAGGAAAGTGTTCCCTCAGGGCACAAAAAGTCTTATAGATGTTCAAAGAGACCATTCATACAGGACGGAAAAGAAAGAGAAAAAAAGATGTAGTGAAATTGCATCTTAAAAATGTTTTGCAGCTGATGTCAGTATCAAAATAGGGTTGAATGGGAATGACAAAATCTAATCTCATGTTTGAAATAAGTAAAT
>CAIGQQ010033238.1:1248009-1264128 GCA_903798035.1 Danio albolineatus
GAATTGCAGTTCTGGGGCTCCCTTTGACTAGGTACCAAAGAGCAGCATCCATGAATACGGCTGCCTTTTAGTTTTGTTTTCCACTTGACCTTTTGAAACACAGAAAGAAATCCCCGTCTACCTCCAACAAACTGAGTCAGAATGTACAGGAGAGACAATCTATCCGAGAGTCTGACCCGGTCCAGCCTGAGGAACAGCGTGTGTGTGTGTGTGTGTGTGTAAGAGTGCTATCATGCCTTTGTGCTGAAGGTAAGGGTTATTCCAGTCAAGCACTGAAGTCACTGAGGGGCTTGTACATGTCGGTTCTCGTCAGATGCTGCAGTTTTACCTCTACCTCTCCCTTTCTTTTCCTATTCTTTCTGCCGGCCTGCTTTTCTTTTCTTTTCTGTCTTTGTCTCTTTCCATCTTTCCTCTCTCTTTGAGTCCTGCTCCAGTAGACCTGCAGGTTTTAATGGCTCTGTGAAACGGTATAAAAGCAGCGGGTGCATTGAGTCATTTTAGCCTTAGGACTCAGACTGACTCTGTTTGTCTTTCTGTTTGAGCTGTCACTCTGCAGCCCTCCACATTAACAGCTCCCCTTAAATGCCAGAACACAGAGATAAAATGGTCACGCTCGTATTATTGTGCTTGGAATAACTCTCGCCTGCTTCCTTGTATCAATCAGCTAAATGAGACACTGAGACAGGAGAACAGCAGGATAGTAATAATGGAGAAGATTGTGAACGTGATGGTCAGAAGACAAGCCGAGTTTGCACTGTGTTATGGTCAGTTGCATCATTAACCACATGCATGCGCTCAGCTCCTAACGCATTAACTTGACTAAATTGCATGCATAATAGTGACTGATATGTGCTGGACACATCTTATCACATTATTTCCTTCCTGGTGCAAAATCTGACATACTGTAGTTGGTGCAGTCAGTACAAGGGCCAGTACAAGAGTTTTAAATTGAGTGCTAAACTTTGTGCATTTATTCACCTCAGTGTCCTGAATATAATGTGATGTGTAATAAACCATTGTGTTTATGATTATTATGGAAATACATTAAAATAATGATAACAGATACCAGTTACCAATAACAAGCCCCATAAGGGAATGTTTTCGTATGGGCAATATAACTGTAAGAGGCTGACACAAGAACCCTGGCGTTTTTAAGTTTAATAAGGGAAACATCTGCAATAATGTTAAAAAATTGTCCTGCATTTTACTCATGCATAGTAAAGAGATGTTTCACTGGGGATAAGCAACTCGAAGATGTTAATATGGACAGAGTTTGTTTGGATTAGGCGCAGTGGGTAGCGCTGTCACCTCACAGCAAGAAGGTCGCTGGTTCGAGCACATCTGGGTCAGTTGGCATTTCTGTGTGGATTTCCTCCGAGTGCTCCATTTTTCCCCACAAGTCCAAAGACATGGGCTAAGGTGAATTGGGTAAGCTAAATTGTCCATATGTATGCATGTCCTGATCCTCCAGTTGAGGGTTGAGTGTTGGGCTAACGACCCACCTCGTAAAAATGAGATGTTATGAAACACCGACATGGTGTGGCTAAATATCAACTTCGATATAAATGGCTCTAAGGACTGTAAGTGAGTGAGTGTTCGGATTAGTGTAGACATGGCTTTGAATGCTCTGACACCTACTGGGTTGCTCACTTAATGGAGCACAGTGTGCAACACCAAACAAATTCCCCGTGTAAAGAATCATAAGCTCTTAAAGTGTCCATCAGTTGTACCATTTGAAGTCCTTCAATCAGAAAGGCCCTTCGAATTGGCCTGTTGTGAGCACTTTGGTATGGAAGGACACTTCAATATGGCGGTGGCCATGATTTTTTTCAGTGACATCCCATTTGAAGTGCATCACCGATCAGTCTTCTTCCTTTTAAGCAGAGGTGCCCAAAGTTGGTCCATGGATACCTTTGGTTTGGCCCACCATCCCATCTGGAAAGAGAGGGAAAATAAAGGGGAGTTGGTTGGGGCAAATACCTTTGACAGAGATCCATAATTTCAAATTTAACATAATCTTTAGTTTCTTTGTTTAATCGAGGAGTTACATAAAATTATAGTTTCAATTAAATGTTGCAAAGGAATCCGACTTTTAAAATGTAAATACAGGCAGATCGATGACAATGCACAAGACAATGGTGAGCAAATCTGGGCAAAGGCAGGAGCAGCTTGACTAGTGTATTCAGCATTGAACTCCATTGTGTTATAAATGGCATTGTTTACTGTATGTTTTTACTATAATAAGTTCTTATAAAATGTCAAAAAACGATACTGCATCATTACTTAATATGTTTTAAAGCAATGCTTTCTTGTTATTTTTAAATATTAGCAAATAAATTACCTACGAAAGATTTAATGTAAAACAGTTTGGTATATTTTACTTTGGCCCACAGCCCTCAATCAACTTTGGTTTTTGGCCCTTTTTAAGAAAAAGTTTGGGCACCCCTGATTTTAAGTAATTATGTAATGTTAAACTGTTGACTGCTTTGGGACCTTTAAAAGTCTGCTTGCTTGAGGATGAAGAACCAGTGAAGTTAATTTTTGTGTTTTAAGGTTTGCTCTTGTGCATGCATGTTTCACTGAGGTTCTGTTTATGTTCATTGAGCAATGTTTATATGTGAAAAAAGGCCTAAATTAAATATGATCATAATATAAATGTTTCTTCAGAAAACTTGGATTAATTAGCTTGATTCACATGGATTTATTTGAAATCTCTTCATAAATCTTGTGGTGAAGAGACTTAAAATGGAGGGTCAGAAATCTTTCTAATTTAATAAATATGTTGATTTGAAAAATGTGCTATTTTATTTTCTTCTGAAGCTGAACTGAGGTCTTATGGGTTTGGAACACTGTGAGAGGTAGTAAAGGATTTTCATTTTGGGATGAAGTTAACCTTTAATTGGTTTCTGGATGCATTTTTATTTTTGTGGAGCACAGAACTGTTGGTTTGTGGACTGGCAACAAACTCACAAAAGCAGTTCTAGCAGAAAACAGCTGGATAACAAAGTTCAAAATGCCATCTGTGTAAGTAAATGAAACCACACATGAAGACATATTCATGCAACATTGTGCATGTTTATATATACTGCAAAACCCAGTGAGTTAAGGTAACTCATGAGAAAACGAATTACCTGAAGCCATTTAAGGTAAACAAATAATATTTATAAGTGGTGTGAACTTATACCACATATTATTTATTCCACATAACATATTAATATTGAATTAAATGATCACTTCATTTTAATTTACATCTTAAATTAAGTCTGTGACACTTCTATAGATGAAAACTAGTTAAATTGCATTAAATCACTGAAATTATATCTTTAAAATCACATACTTCAATTAAAGTATCTGTTCAACTTAACAAAGTCAGTTATTGAGTTCATATTCCATCTTTAAGAAAGAACAATTCTTGTTTGTGGGCTTTTAACAGCTGCCAAGCATGTAGTGACCTGGCACACAAAAATAGAACTGCTGTGGGTTTATGCCTTTTTGCTTGTTAATCTGACATCACACATCACTGTTTCTGTGTTCAGTAATACTACCAAAAATCATGATTGTTATTGATCTTTATACAACATTCTGTCTGGTTCTCAGATCAGATTGGCTGATAGCTGTGCGATATTCTGCAATAACAGCACTTGTACAGCCTCCTCACCCTTCTGTTTTACTTAGAGTGACCCACACAGAGTGACTGCAGATCAATAAAATCACTACAGTTTGACATTGCAGCGGTTGGCCAACATAATGCAAAAACTCAGCATGATTTTAAACTACAGCTGATCAAATCATTATAAAACAGGTAATTAGTACTTTTGTATGTTTTAGTGCTGTATTTACCATAGTCTGGTAGTGTTACTGGTAGTGTTTGCTTTGGCTTTTTCGGGGTTAATTATTGTGATATTCTGATAGCAACATAGAAATCTCTCTAGACTGATGACTTTTCATGCTGTTCAGCCTTATAATCTTAAAATGTGTGCAAAATCCCCTGTTTTGTCATCATTTAAGATATTAAGCATTCAAATACTAGCTCTAAAGTGATGTTTGTGAAGTAGCAACAGTTTCTGCTGTTCTGACGTCAGCTACAGATGTGAATGAATAGCGGAAGAAAGTAGTTCCTCATACAAAAGGATTTTTAGACTGTGTTTGAATTTCTCTTTTATAAACACGATTATGCTGTCAAACTGTTGTATAAACGCAATATTACACTCGTAGCAGAGCGATATGGCTGTATATCGTCACTCGTGGGACACTAAAACCTGGTTTCTACCTCTGCGTCAAGTGATCGTCATAACCCACGGCGCATGCAACACGCGTTGACATGTATTTATACTTCTGCGCGCTGTATGTGCTGCTCTGCAATAGCACTTCCGAAATGCTAGCTGGCAGTGAGGTGTGTATGTTCCTCTGTGTCGAGTTTCTTCTCTAGAGTTTTGTTTTTTCTGAATGCTACCTTAATGTACAAGTGGCTCAAACTTGCTCATTTTAAGGCGGGAACCGGCGGACATGCAAAAATTTTATTCATAAGGAATAAACAAAGCAACAGTTTCCATCTAGAGCTCCTTCACGGGACTCGACACTTGTAAACACTCAGGCTTGCGCAGCTCTCACCCCTGCCCACACTTGTCAGCTTGACAAGCTGACCAATCACAGGGCTAGCGCTACGCGTCTTTTCGACATGTAGTTACATTTTTTGGGAGGTGCAAGTCCGCTTCGGCCATGGCGACCTCGCGCAGACTGCGCCAGGGCATACGCGTGCGCTTGACGCAGAAGTATAAATCAGTCTTAAGGCACTCGTCCTGCAGCCTCATGCCAATGCACACCTCCCACCGGTGCCAATATACAGCCATATTGCACTGCTACTCGTGTGATATTGCTCATTTAAATCCATTCTAAAATCTTAGCTGGTAAGAAAGTTATGCACCTTTTATTAATGATCAAAATATAGTGTGCAAGTTGACATGAACATGAAGACTGCAGTATATACTGTGACTTTTTAAAAGATGACTTTAAAAACATAAAATAAACAAATAGTGGTAGTCATTTTACTTGCATTGCAATCATGATCATCATATGTAATAACTGCTTTTATCATGCTCAACTTGCTTGAATACCATCATTATCTGCATGATTGTATTATCCCAATAACATTTTTGCACAAGTACATTACGTCCATATAATAACCTCTAATAACCACTTTCATTTTAAAGTAAAATCATGCTTTGTCTTTGTAAAGTAGCTTTAAATTTGTAGCTTTGATTGAAGCGTCTTCTTTTATAATTGTTCTGACATCCGGCTGCGGTGATAAAGATGGTAAAACCGCTGTAATTCATTACAAACATGCACTGTTTAAAAACATTTTAAACTTGTAAAACTCATTCTTGATCACATTTTATGATGATTGATTATCACAGTGAGCTGAACAAATCTTTCAATCCCAGTTGTTTTGCACACGTCCTGTCTTGTTGATATGGTTATAAGCGTTACTACGAAGACATGTAACTATGCCTTGGCTGTCAATTAGTTCTGTGGGCAGGGAAACAGCACTCCTGCGTCACGTTGCGGTTGCCCTCAAATTGTGAGGGATTTGGATCCTATTTTAATCTCAGGAAATAAATTTTTTAAAGTCTTTATATCACCCCAATATGACAGTGGACACACTACAGTCAACATACAGTTTTGTCCAAAGAGCTTCTCAGATTTTCATCATAGGTGCCCTTCAAAGTGTCGAAAAAGGCGCTTCAGAATCTTGCTGGAAGTAGTAGGTCTTGGCTAGTGTTTTTTTGAATACTGTAATTTTGGACATAATACTCTCTCGCATACTGTTTTGCACATCCTATATGGTATATGGAATCACCTTGAGTTAAATGCAGTGATGCAGAAGTACTCTCAAGTGCTGAGAGTTTTGAAAAAGAGTCTTGCCATTTTCAGCTGCTTTGGTGACATGCTCCCTGTGAGTCTGCAAAGTGAGAACATGATGTGACCTGTCTTCGCGAAAAGGGTATGCAGAAGTACGCAAATCCACATCTTGATGGGCAGATGTAATGTTCAGACTATATATATATATTACCATCCTTCACCTCAGTCCCACCCTAACAAGACTGAATATTTAAATAGACATAATTGAGCCATTGAGACATTGAGCTGACATGTAAAAAGCAAGTAAATAAATAAACAATGATGACGAATAAAAGCTTAAAGCAAAGAAGAGTCACATTATCCCATCACCAAATATTTTGACTGGAATTTTTTTTGTCCTACACTTTTACACAGATGATACAAAATATTTAGACCATTTAATGTAATGGGTGCAATTGAGAGACTTTCAACCAGCATAACAATTTTTTTTTCAAACAAATCACCTACCCTGGCTTCAAATTTAAAATAATCCTTTCTCACGCCGATGACTTCAGAGACTTCAGACCACAGAAAGATCCTCTCTCTCACTCGCTCACTCTCTTTACATCAACAAAGCATTCATTTCCCAACTCAAAGGAGATCCACCAGAGCATGGCAGCAGAGAGAGAGATGAACTGCTGTCCTCATTCATTCTGCTCTGTTGCTGCAATGGCCCGTGTCATGTTTGACTGGATCAGTTTGGGCCAAAGCAGACTGCAGTGATTTGAATTGAGCTACGTGTGTCAGCTAGAAAGACCACGAAACACTTTCCTGCGTGGCAGAGGACCGACTGTGCATTTAAGAAGAAAATAACCCTATTTTATGAGGATGTGTGATAAGAGGAATTATATATATACAGCACACTTTAAAAATAAAAAGTTGCTTCTTTTAATTTTTTTAAAATCATTTATTCAAATTAGTTTTGCAAGTTATTTCATTTAAATTTTGAAACATCCTTTTTTAATGAATTAAAGTATCATAAAATGACTTATGGATCATATCATATGATCTAACCAGTGGGGTAAAGTAACAAACTACAAATACACAAATTATTGTAATTGAGTAGTGTTTCTCAGGAATTGTAATTCACTAAGTAGTTTTAAAAATGTGTACTTTTTACTTTCTCTTGAGTACATTTTTAGTAATGTATTGGTACATTTACTCCACTTTTTTCCTTCAACCGGCAGCCACTACTTTTATTTTTTCTTGTCTATTAGAATTGACTCAGTAAAAAATCAGCCCTGTGATTCCAGTCCAATCAAATTACACATAGATAGTGAACCGCATCATACTGAACAATTCAATCAGAATTCAAATCAGGACGTGGGCGCTTAATATATACAGCTAACCATTTGGAAGCATTAAAAAGTGTCCAAAAAGATGTCCATAATCTGTACATGCAGTTACCCACAGACTGTTTTTATCACTGATGAGAAGATGAAGGATGTTTACTGTAGGACTGAAATCGCTAAATATTCTTAAACAATAACTAAATGCACTACAGAATGTTATGTTTATACACACATGCTAAATTGCATATAAACACATCAGTATTTCACAGCATAAAACTCACTGCTCACTACTCTTGAGTACTTTTAAAAGGGCTACTTTTTACTCATTCTTTGAGTAATATTTACAATAGATACTTTCAATCATACTTGCACTACATTTTGGGGCAAGTAATGGTACTTTTACTTGAGTGTGATTTTCCAGTACACTCATGATTACTGCTGCTTGTTCAAACTACCGGTTTAAAATGAGCTGAAGCAACACAATTCTTTGGCCAGTTCATTTGTTTTATGTTCAGTCCACTTAAATTTGTAAAGCGTTTTGTGTTGGAACAACATGAAGGAGTTACCAATTACATGGTTACGGTATTTGTAGTTCCCAACATGCTTTGCATGGTATTGAATTAAGAGAGGGAAATGTTGACAATAAAAGTAACCTTAGGTGTTTAAAGTTAATAGAAAGACTTGTTATACTGTAGTTTAACCTTCACTTTACTGTAGTTTGAAGATTTAGAAGATTTTCATGTAATAGTTTTGAGATTACCACCTTGCAGAGGCCCCCATGCTTTGGATGTTGGTAGCTTGTTTAGCAAAAATGCAGTTTGTTACTTTGCACAGTGAGCAATAACTGTCCAAAAATTAGTTGTGAGTAGACATGGACCGGTATAAGATTCTGACGGTATGATAACCTTAGATAAAAATGTCACTCTTTCACGGTATGACGGTATTGTGATTACTACTCTAAAATGTTTGGGTAAAAAACTTAAAAATTTCCCCATTGAACACAATATATTTTATTTTGAGAAACATTTATAATATTTTGGGACAGTAAACATGTCAGGCTAAATAATTCAAGTGAATCATCGACTTCTGCTGTCTTCATTTGTTTCAAAAACTCAGATGTCTTTACAATTTACAACAGCATCTTTGGATATCTTTTCTGCTGGACATTCTGCTGTCCTAAAAGACTACAAAAAAAATATGTAAATAAAAAATCTCACACATACCTTAGGAACGGTGTAGCAGAACATTATGGTGGTTTTAAAACCTTGACCTTTTCAAACCACGGTATACCTTGAAAATGTTTATCGTCCCATGCTGTGAGAGCTGTCTCAATTAACTGTATATGTAACTTCTGAAATATGCTTAAAACATGTCTCTCTTAGTTCATTAAGGATAACTCCAAATGAAACTAAGATCCTTCAAAATGTATGACACATAATAGACATACATAATATTATCAGACCTTTGAGTTTACGTTATCATGTTGGAGCAACTCAATTGCATTTAATTGTGTACACATTTTTTTAAGTTGGTGCTAATCAAATTTATTGGATGGAAATACTGTCCTCAATTAAATTGAGTTCATCTTGTGAGATATTATTTTGAGGGTACTCTTTCCACCAGTGGATCTAACATCATATCTTGCAGTTTCAATCATTAGTTGGTATTGCACTCTCTATATCACCCTTGTATTTTAATGCAGTCTCTGCCATTCGTGAGCAGCACTGCTATTTCAAGATTGTCTTTTGTTGTGTTTAGCCCATTCATGTAAATTATTTGTCCCAGTGCATCCAATCTTTGTATGTCATTGCAATAAAAGCTTATCTCGTCTGTCCCAATCTAGAGGACACTTTTGATGAACATTGGGAGTCTTACCAGAAACCCATTAGATATTCTCCTGCTGGTTTAAATCCAATAATTTGTGCTCATCTTCTGCAGATCAGCCGTGGGTTTTCCTGCAGCCGCCTGCTGTTTGGAAGGCAGATTCATTATCTGTTGTTTGGACAGGGATTATGCTGATCAGGGCGGCTTAAGGCCCCCAGATATAAAGACTCTTAATAAAATTCGTCAGTCGAGCTGAAATGCCACGTTATTTCATGCCACACGAGCCCACCGTAAAAACTCATCGCACGCCATTAAATGCAACTGAAAAGCACAAACTGCTCGAAAATGAGATTCCTCTCTCTTGTTTTGTAATTCGCTCCAGTCCTCCATCTTCACACAGATTCTGGCTGCTACATATGTTGTGTCAATGAAACATACACCACTGTAATGCTGAGCCCTGTGTGTCAAAGCAGCTGACAGGAGTGATAAAAAGTGAAAGACATAATTGCTCGGAAGCTGCTATGTGTGAAGGAGAGGGAAGAAGTTGTCAGTATGAAAACACAGTTGTTAATGTCCCCCAGAGGGGCCGTTGTGCTGTAGAGTCACTTAGAGAAGCAACTGCAAAACCCTTTGTTGTTGTTTTTTAATGTCTTTAAAAGTAAATGTGCTAATGACTTGTTTTGCTGTGTGTAGGGGTGCTGGAGTAAACATTTCACTATGACCAGAGTTTAAACCCCTATTTACAAGTTACATTTTTTTTTGACAAGGATATTGAAGTAGAGCTTAATATTATACATAAAATAATAGAATTTAGAATTGTGTCAATACTGTTACAATATATTATTATCTAACTGTTAGACTTTGCCACAGTTGTACAGATATTTACTCCAAAAATGGCCAGTAAAATACCACATACATTCTGTTCACTACTGTAATACGCTCTGCATTGTGGGTCGTTTTAAAACGTTTACAGTATACTGCATATTGAGAATTTGCGGTATTCTACTTTAACCAAAGTAAAGTACTGCTAAAAATAAGACAGTTAATGGAAAAAGTTGTCACTTGTTTGGAATTTATTAAATTCTAGTTCCTTTACATTTTCCATTGTTTAATATTAGTTACTTCATTTACTCAGATGAACTAAAAATAGTAGATCATAGTAGTTATTAATTTCAACATTTATGCATTATTAAAAATTTGCTTGTTAATATTAAGCAATGCACTGTGGGTTAACAAGGAAAATAACTGTTTTTTCCACAAAGATAAATGAATGAAATTAATGAATAAATATTGTAATAAATGGGTTGTTTATCGTTTTTTCATACTAATACATGTAATAATAAAAACCTTATCCTCATAGGGCTTATATATATATAAACAGCACAGTGTTTATAGCAATATAGTATTGATATAAGTTAGATTAATATTGATATAATTTTTTCTAAAATTTCAAGCTTTTTAGTAGAATTTTTGGGGTTTGCAAGATTTTTCAATGTCACTCATCAGAGCTCAACAATAAGGACTGCCCGGGACAGTAGACAGGATCGTTACTGGCCCTGCCTTGTTACTAATATTTAATTTCCCTGCAACTATTTGTCAATTGCATGCAAATACAGTCTTAGAATCGAGAAACAGTTTGTGCTTTTAAGCCATTAAATGCTTCCTTTTCTGCAATGTCGTAAACACCATATTGCGTTTCAGTTCCTTTTATCTGATTGGATGTTTTGAGCATGTTATTTTTTTCATAACCTGGTAACAACCAGTACAGCAAAGAGACAGCAACATCAAATTATGAGGCTAAAAGAAAACGTCTGTTTCTAACGTCTTGAAGCAGATACTTATGTGGGTACAACACAGCGAAAAAAATGTATAATTTATAAAAAAAAATATATATATATATTATTTAAATAATTTAGAACTTCCATACTGCCCTTTTTGTTTGCCTAACTGTCACGATCAGAGGAAGGAGAGGGAGTCAAGCGTAGAAAACAGTTGCATTTATTTACTGAGATACAGTTAACACAAGATGAAGGCTCAGGTGAGAGGAAGGCATAGGGTTAGGGATCCAAACAGTGGAGAGTAAGTTCAAAGTCACTTCCCTGAGTGGAGAACAAGATGAAGGCTGATGATAAGGAGCACAGGAGGGTATACAAGTCGGGGTGAAGAGCCGGCTGGGTAGATCGTGTCCATCTATGATACTCGACGGTGAGGGAGTGAATGCAGGGAGACTATATGGTGAGCCGGGAGTGCTTTCAGGTGTGAGATTAATAGGCGGGGGATTGTGCACGGCTGGGATGAGATCTGGATGAGGAAGAGTAATGAGCTGGAGATGAGGAGTGACGAGCTGGGGATGTGACACTAACACTTTGAATTTTGCTTATTATGTATTTATTAACATTTAAAAAATAATTAATTCTAGATTCACAGATATTATTTTTGACACATTATTTAAAATATGTGGTTAAGAAACAGCTATTAACTTCCTTTTTTGGTGGGGCCAGTGAAAATTTTGGCAGAGCAAATAAAAATCTGAACCACTGGCCCGATTGGGCTAGTACAAAAAATCCTTAGCGTTGAACCCTGCTCATGCTCTCTCTTCCAAGATATATTTCGTCAATTATATATTTAGTGAGTTATACAGCAGTTCATTCTGGTTCTAATTAACTGAAGGCCATGCGATATTCAAGCAAATAACCATTAACAATATTAATACACAATGTAAATCTATTGCTCAGTGCATGTTGTAGGCTTATACCCTAGTTATTTATTAGAGCTTTTTAAATTTTTTTCAAATATGTGAAAATGTCACTTTCTTGACCTTGTATACTGTGAAAGTATATTTGCATTTTGGAAAAGATCCAGCTAAATCTGCTCTTGTTAAAAAGTTTAGCCTGCTGGTTAACTTTAACTTATAACTCTATTATTTTAATTATTTTAATTTCATTGTTTTACTTGATTGTATATAGATATTTGTTCATAATTTCAGACCACCATCTCTAGCTGCTAGTCTCCATCTAAACGAAGAAAGAAACAAAAAGAGAGGCAGTATTTTCTTTGACAACCTTTATTCTCTTGCTTCGAAATAAAATTCAGTTCAAGTTTTTATTTGTTTCTAAGGGTTACGAGGGTTGGCATTTAATAAATTCACTAACTTTCTAACACGGTTCATGTTGCGGCCACACATCTTACGGCATGCCACTTAAAATTATATCATCCTCCTACTATTGATGTTTTTAAATTTCATTTCATAACCTCTCGTCTCTTTTTTCCCCTGGCCTGAGACAGTGCTGAAACTATTGCTGTCTCAAGGTCATGCCGAAGCATCTGAAAGGGATTGAAGGCGTTGTTATTGAATTACTCCAGTGCTTTGTTCGTTGTCCTGTTGCATCACCCAATTCATTTGAGCTTCACTTGGCATTCAGTGAGCGTTCAGTGCTGTGCTTTTGCACTCATGTTTGCTGGACGCCCACTCAGAGGGACAGTGTTCAACTTTATTTATAGGCAATTTGTCTTACCGTAGACTAACATCAAGACTTCCAGACACTCTTTCATAGTTCTCTCCCTTTTCTTTTTCACATCAGCCAGTGTTTCTTGGGAATAGAAAATTTGTATCTTGTCGTGCTGTGTATTAAAGCAAAACTTGTTGTTGTTTTCTCTGAGGTTATGCTTGCATAACAATGAGGAACTAGTTTTTCATTTGCATGTTTGAAAAGCTTTATGTATACATGACAATGTCTTCCAAATAATTCCTTCACAAGGATGCAATGTGTATGCCAAGCCAATGGTAGGCAGTGTAACTCTGTGTGCAGCACAGAGTAAGTCTACCACTGTTGTTTTGGTTGTCAAATACTTTTACAAATGCAAATAAAGTCATCGTTTTACCTAACAAACTAGTTGACAATAGTAGTATCATTTAAAAAAAAACTAAATGTTATTCTCAGGTTACCAAAGAAGCAGTTGTTTGTAAAATGAATGGTCAAAAGACAAAATATTTTCAGTTTTACTTGCAAATGGTGGTGTGTTTCTTTAACATTCCCTCAAAACATATGTTCTTTTTAAGAAGTTGAAGTAATACTAATGTTACTTTATCCAACTAAGACCCACGTTTTGAGTCAATTTATAATAATAATAATAATTATTATAATAATAATAATAATAATAATAATAATAATAATAATTATTATTATTATTATTATTATTATTATTATTATTATTATTATTCATTCATTCATTCATTTTCTTGTCGGCTTAGTCCCTTTATTAATCTGGGGTCGCCACAGCGGAATGAACCGCCAACTTATCCAGCATTTGTTTTATGCAGCGGATGCCCTTCCAGCTGCAACCTATCTCTGGGAAACATCCATACACACCCCGGATTAATAAAGGGACTAAGGCAAAAAAAAATGAATGAATGTATGAATGAATGAATGTTATTAAGCAAAGACAGATTTAAATTATTTATTCCAGTTACATTTACCGTGTAAATAAATAATGTTCTTTTGAATTTTATATTCACTGAAAAAATATCCTATGATTTTCACAAACATATTACGCAGCACAACAATTTTCAACATTGATAAATATTTTGCAATTATTACTAAGCATCAAACCACAACATGAAAATGTATTTAAAGTTAAATATATTTAAAATGTACAAAGTAAACAATCTTTTTAATCTGTAATTGAATTGAACTGAATATTTATTTTAGACAAACTGTACAAAAATACATGGATCCCATACATTTTGAAATAAAATCGAGGATAAAAACATAAAAGTATGACTGCAAAATACAATTAATGCATAAAACAAACAGCATCTCCACATTTTAAAACAGAACCAAAATTATTCACTATACAATGACAACCCCCCCCCCCCCCAAATATCATCATCCACCACGCAAACTAACTCCTTATCAAACAACCATCAAACTTTTGATTGATTTTTCGAACGGTTTTAAGTCTTTTATTTCCTTAATCGATTTTAGTCATTTGTTCCACACATATTATTTTTTTAAATGGTTACTGCATTTTTACTGTATTTTTCATTGAGCAAATTCAGCTTGTGAGCAAAAGAGACAAAACCAACAATATCCTTAATATCCTTTGTATTTTGTTCATACAACTGCATTAAGGCTTTGGCTCCATGTCCAATCTTTTTTTTTTTTTTTACACACTACCAACACATGATCCAGCGTACTACCATTCATCCTGCTGACCGCGGTTGACACTGCACTTGTTAACGTGATACTGGAATTCAACACTGATTTCCTGCCAGTTCAGCACCAATGGGAAATCTCATTTTTCACACTATATCCTTTTTTTTCTTTATACTTCACAGAGTCGGACCATCCAGATCAGTGTTGACTGAAGTATCAAACACACATACCCTCACCAAAGCTCATCAACTATACATCATGTACGTATTTCCATCTGTGAGTGCTGTTGTGTTTTTCCACTTTGGCTTTTTTCCCCCCCACATTTTCTGCTGTCTTGAGAGAATGTGTTTGTGTGTGAGGGCAGCTTTCACCCAGAACAACACAACTCCAGCTAATTGCTGCCAGTGCCCTCAGGCTCCAAGAAGGAGAGAGAATGAAGAGAAAGAAAAGCGTATCAGTAAGAAATATCAATGGAACAGGTGAAGAGAGCGAGAGGCAGAGAAGTGAGAAGAAAAGAAACAGATTGTTTCTGCAAAAATATTAATGAAAAGTGGGAATAGGAAAGCAGAGTGGGTGGAACATGATCAATACAGTGTCATGACACCAGTCTGGAGGAAAGAGTCAGTGACGTTCACGCTGAGGGGGAGGAAATGAGTTTTGGGCTCCGCTGAAAGAAAAACAAGCAGCGATCCAGTGTGGTGTGGTACTAAAATATACAGCCGGGCTTTTCTAAATGAGATCTTATTCATCTTAATATTTAAGCAGAGTTATGAACTGGCAAAGTAAAGATTGAAATTTGCTTAATTAAATATTGATAGACCAACACTCTCTGATGCGCTCATTGTTTTACTTGTAGATGAGCAATAAAACTTGTGCTGTTATTGGAACAGTTTTCTAGAAAATGAATATTCTGCTAATATTAATCAAGAATGCTAAATCATTGGAATGCTAAATTATTATTATTATTATTCAATGTAAGCACCGTTGTATCAATTCCGCTTTTTTTTTATTTATTGTTTGTTAGATGGATCGTTCTAGGTCTTATTTACAGTACATACCCTCTGTTTTAAACTTGTTTGTCTGACATTCTTAATTGAAAACATACAAAATATTGTCAAGGATGTTGGTAACTTTATGGTATTATACAGTACCCTACTGTATTAGAAAAGGGGTTCTCATACTGAAAAATTTCCCTGTTTTACACCAGTTGGATCAAGTACCGACTGGCACTCAGAGATCATCCTCCATTTTCAGTTGTGACCTGTATTTATTTTTAATGTACGTGAGTGCTGGAAAGGTGTCAAAAAGTTTAAACTGGTGTCATAAATAAATCTGCTGCAACAGCCCAATGAGGAAAAAAAACAACAACATAGGCTCATTCTGAAAACAAAGCCCTATATGCATTTCTGAAGATCGTGAATTATGTAGCCAGAGTTACGAACGGCTATATTTTATCTTTAAAACGAATGCTACGGGGTGGTATGACGCAGTTTAGTTTCTCGCTTAGCAGCTGATCGCTTACCTCTGAATGGGCAGCTTTTTTACTTTTACCAGTTTGTCGGTAGCTTGACATGTACATCGGTGGACTTGAGACGCAGAGAGGAGTGGACCGTGACAATAGGGTTTGAGTCCGGTGAAGAGCGGTTCCAGAAAGCAGGAAACAAAAGCTAAACATAAAACAAGTAAATAACAGGGAGAGAATGTGTTAAAATCTGAAAACGTGGTAAAAATCAGGTAAGAGCTTTTCTTTTTCTGGATTGCTTTTTAAAACACTGCAGTTGGGTTTAGGGAAGGGGTGGGCCGGTCAATCTGTGCTTTTTAAAACGCTATTGGTTGGGATTAGGGAAGGTGGAAGGTGGGGTAATCAGTCGGCTGTTTAGTCAGTAAGTCAGTCAGTTGAGAGCAGCCTCTGGTGGATTTACATGAGAACACCAGGTGTGAATGGCACG
>CAIGQQ010033238.1:1264228-1279820 GCA_903798035.1 Danio albolineatus
CTGCAAACGTAGCTCTCATTAGAAATGCATATAGGGGTACATAATCAGAACTAGCCTGGATTGGAAAAAACTGACAGCTTTTTATTTGCATTTATCTTCTATAGGTTACAGATAAAGTGAAGTAATTCTAATGATTTCAAAAAAATGTATTTGATTTTTAGAAATCACCAAGCGACCCCCATTTGGGAATCACTGGTGTAGACAGCCACTTAATTAAGAGTAGTTCACTCAAAAATGGAAATTCTGTCATCGTTTACTTCAGTGTATTTATTTTTCCTTCTATGAAAGTCAGCGAGTACAGACTTTCAGCATTCTTCAAAATATCTTCTTTTGTGTTACACAACCAATTGTTTTCTATATAACTCAATTTGTTTTTTTGTTTAAAAAAGCACATTCATCTGTGTGTAACACGTATTTACATCTAGGTGACAACTTCTTGGCTGACCTCTAACTGGGCTTATGGCTGTTGACGGAAGACTCATTTGTAGCAGAAGCGTCAGTGAGACTAGAATGATGAGAATAGCAAAACAACTAAAAGTGAAAAACGAGATGTTAAAATGTCAGATGATTTCATTGGAAAAGATGAAGTACTTAGAACCATATTTGTATGAACTTGAGTACATCATCATCTTCTGTATTGGCATGCTGTCTTACCTTGACACCAATATACAGCGATCAAATAAAAAAAATACTCTTACATTTACTTGAAGGAGGAAAGTCATATACACAGAGGATGGCTTGAGGGTGATTTAAATGATGCAGTAATTTTATTTTTTTGGTAAACTATTCCTTTAAGTGACTTTGAACATGAATGGTTATTCATGTGAAAGATTCTAATCTGAGTATTTTGAAATCGCATGATCTTCTGGCACGTACAAGCATATAGAGTTTACAAGGAATGGTACAAAGAGAGAAAATATACAGTGAATGTCTGTCTTCAGGTGAAATTGTCTAGTTGATGTCAGAAGTCAGAGGCCATAGTACAAGCTGATAGAAAGCCAGCGATCACTCAAATAACCTTTGTTACAGCCAAGGTCTGCAGAAAAACATCTCTGAACACACAATACTGTAAATCACAAAGCAGATGATCTACAACAGCCGAAGCAAAGTAGACCGGTGCCTATCCTTGCAGCTAATGATCCAAAAATGAGACTAAATTAGACAAAATACTAATACTAAATTAGACAAAATAAGTCTGAGAAAAGTTGGCCTACAGTCTCATGTGCCTAGTAGGGTCCCATTTTGGCATAAACAATCTGGAAGCATGGATTAATCCTACCAATTATCAATGGGTCTTGTTGTTTTTGGTGTAATAGTGTGGGATATTTCTTGGCACACTTAGTACCAATTCAGAATTGTTTAAACACAGCTTGTGTATTGTTGGTGACCAGGTCTATTCCTGTGATCACAGTGTGGACATGCTTACATGCTTCTAGTTTTGAGGGCAAAAGGAGATCTAACCTGGTAATGGCAAGGTGGACTTAATAAAGTGACCTGTCGGTGTACATCCAAGTGAAACAGGTTATCATGTGGACTCTGAGGCCCAATCCCAATTAAAAATTTTTTTTACCAGACACTGTAAAAAGCTTATTCCCAGCCACTAGACTTATCTAACAGGGTATTCCAGTGACATTGAGTGTCAGATGTGAAAGTATGTTGTGGGACTGCTATACAGGAGTTATTATAGATTATAGATAGCAAAATTTAGCGTTTTGTTTTTTAAAGCTTGACGGTAAAACATGAAAGCCATTATTAATGTATTGGCATATATACTTGTTTTGTTGTAAACATTTGTAATAATGACACAAAATACTAATTTGTGCATCTTCTGACTTCCGTGTGCAGCCATTTTGCCATTGTTTGCCATTTTTTTACACCTTGGTTTTGAGTGTGGTCCTGAAAGATCTCAGTTTTCGAGGGCTATCTACTGTAGCCCTTCCCCTTAGCTCTATGCCTTCAAGCTAAAGAGAATTGGGACACCCTTTCATGTGAACATGCAAAATGAGGGGTTGGGGTCAGGGGAAGGGCTAAGGGGTAGAATCCAATGACTATTGATTGGATATAGGCAGACCAGGTGAGCTTCCTGTGACCATGAGAAAATATTTAGATAAATATGGCTAATGTCACCAAAGAGAAGTCTGTTGTTTCACTGACAAATTGAGTTGTGACCTTTTGATTAGAAATTAATTCAAACTCAATAAGTGTGGTTTATTTATAAACTAATTTCAGGAGGATCACGGGCTCATGATCAAACACAGCTAGCAACACATCAGCTCTATAATTTGCCCAATCAGATGAAAACTGATGCACTATAAATAATCAGAGCTTTCTGCTCCAGTCATCTTTGTCTTGAAGAATCCCCCCTTGCTCCTCCCCTTTTCTGATAGGACGGCACAGCGGCCTAGTGGTTAGCCCTGTTGCCTCACAGCAAGAACACCTCTGGTTTGGCTGCTCACCAGGCTGGTCGGCGCTTCTGTACAGAGTTTGCATGTTCTCTCTGTATTTGCGTGGGTTTCCCCCGGGTTCCCCGGCTTCCTCCCACTGTCCAAAGACATACTCCATAAGCCAATCGACTATTCCAAATTAGCATCCTAAGACAAACCTTAGCCATGCAATTCTTGCACGCTGATAAGCAGGGGAATTCTCGAGACCTACCTGAGCTCAAACTCCCCTTTTGCCCTTCTTGCCCCGGGCTCGAGGATATTCTGAGCTCAGGGCTCTCTCCAGGGACAGAATGCAAAATACACTTTATTGATCATCAGCTAAGTGTGAACTCTAGAAACTCCATTTTATAACTGCAAAAAAAAAACAAGAAACAAATAGGTTGAATTTTAATTTCAGGCAAACTATATTAGTGAATGGCCTTTTTTTTTTTACCAATATTACTTCTCTTCTGTGTCTAGTACACCATTAAAAGCTGCAGCAGTGCCCGATGGAGCAGAGAGAGTTTATGTCCTCTGGTTTCCTTTTTGAGCGCAATTCAAAAGATATTGTGATTAATTAAATGCATTTTTAAAGAGTTTTAGTCTGAAACTTTGCCCTCTCTCATTCCCACATCTGAGCTTCAAAAATCCACGAGGTGTGACCGTAAGTGAATGCGTTTGCACGTGTGCGTCCCTGTGTGTGTGTGTGTGTGTCAGAGTCAGCAGGAGGACATGACAGGTTCCTGACAGCATTGGGACACAGCTACCATTCCGAATACACATTTATTTCAAGCTTTGTTGGTATGAGAGATGAAAACACACAAACAAAATCAAACATGGTGAAGCTCTAGCCCTGGTACCTTGGCAGCAAGTGAGCTGGGTGTCTATGTGTGTGTGTGTGTGTGTGTGTGTGTGTTTGAGAGAGAGTGTGTCAGACTTACAGAGTTTGACACAAGGGCCGCTGCTGACGCCACTCTCTGTCATCCAAGCAGGTGCTGAGGCGTGCAGTGCTGTTTCTGTGCGTGTGCACGTCTATTTATGTATTTCTTCTCCCACTTCCTGTCTGTCACAAACGTGTGTCTCCTATTACCTGTCTTTCAGGCATTACTATGGAGTGTGGAAAAGCCCACTTGACACAATGTATGAAGAAGAAAGAAACTTAAACAGGTTAGTAACAAGTGAAGGGTGAGCAAATGATGACAGATTTTTTTAAACAATATATACATATATATATTATTTTTGCTGGGATGGGAGAGGTTGTTCCGACTCTACTACTCTAACAAGGCTGTCCTAATAGGCCACGGAGTGTATTAAGTGAAACAGATTATCAAAAAGAAAAAGAAATTAGAGTCTTGGTTCTGTTCATTGATTATTGATTTTTGAGGCAGACCTGAAAGGGTGAGTCCAGCATACACTACTGGTCAAAAGTTTGGGGGCAGTTTTTTTCTTTTTTTTTGTAGAAAATGATTCTGTTCATCAAGGCGGCATTTATTATAATGATGTCATTTTAAAATTTATATTTAAATAACTGCTTTCTTATTGTATGTAGTTTCAAATACAATTATTACTCCAGTCATTATCGCTTTTATTACGGTTACCATTAATAATATTAATAATAATAATAATGTAAATAATAATTAATATAAGTGTGATTTCTGAAGGAACGTGACTGAAGACTGAGGTAATGAAACTGGAAATTCATCTTTAAAATAACTGGAATAAATTATTAAATTAAATTACAAACTACTGTTGAACAGTTATTTTATAGTGCAAAATCATTTCACAATTTTACAACATATACTGTATTTCTGCTGAAATAAATGCAGCCTTGGTGAGCAGGATAAGCTTATTTTAAAACATTTAAAAATCCTACTGACCCCATACAGTTTAAATCATAAAAACATGTAATTTCATAAACAAATTTTTCTTTTATTAAAAATTGTGAAATTAAAATGTGCTGCATTTTCTCATAACACAACAGAAATGTTTCAAGAAGACCCTAAAACGTGACGGACCCAGCTATTTAGATTATGGTCATTTAGACTAAGAAATATTAAAGACACAGGAAACGGGATATTAAAATAAACAAACAAAAAACTGACCTTTCAACGATCACCTACAACGTACTGAGCAATAGTCATGACACAGTCTGTCACGTTATTGGGTCTCCACATTTCCGTTATGTTTCGTTCTTTTTTGCGTTGTAAAAAAATGCAGCACATTTTTTAAAAATTGTTTGCATTGTGAGAAAATGCAGAAGTTTTTTTTTAAATAATGTATGCTGTCAAACTGATGAAGATCTTTTCTCAATTTGCTAGCATTTTTTGAAATTGCACAGGTTTTCTTAAATTGCAGCATGTTAAGCCCTCTCGGTCACTGTAGATTCTACTGTCTGCCACTGTCTCCTATTACCTGTCTGTCAGACATTACTGTGGAGTGCAGAAAAGCCCACCTGACTCACTGTCTGAGATGTTATCTCGAGTGTGTGTGTTTAGTTCTTTCACCAGTCTCTGAGTCAGCTATGCTAGCCACACTGGGCAGACAAAATTATCCAGCACTTCAGGAGCTGCAGGTCTGGATGCGAGTGCAGTTAAGAGTGAATCATGGCCATGTCCTGTTTAAAAAATGATTTATGCCAGCAAAGGGTTGCAATTCTCAGAGCTGTTGATTTCACATTCAAGAGGGAAAACTTTGTCCTCAATCAATAGTCAATTAATAATCTGCTCATCACATTTTCCAACTTGCCGACATCCATCATCAAAACCTCAGACGGCAAGTAAAGTTGATGACATGATGAAATGTCTCTGGCAAACAGCTCTTCATTGTGCGGGAGAGCAGAGGGAGAGAGAGAGGACAGGAGATGAATGAAGAACCACACACACACACACACACACACGTCTGACCTTGCTGATGGTGTTTAACTCATTTCTGCTTTGTGCTTGCTTAAAGGATGAGGCTTAATGCTTCCATAGTTGTTTACTTTTCCTCTGAAGCATTTCTTGCATACATGTACGGTATGCATAACTACTATAGACACATTCATATTTTATATGAATACTTTATATTTTGTATATATTATTTTATTATTATTATTATTATTATTTTTACTTTACACAAAATGCCATATATGCATTTTAGAATGATGGGGGATGGCATCTACAAGATTATTAAAATGTATTTATTTATTACGTATAGGACTTCATAGTATTTGCTTTGTTTGCAATATATAATTAATATCAATATTACATTAAATAAAACTAGCCAGTTATTTAATTCAAATGGATACAATTTTCCAAGTGACCTAATCCTTTAAAATGCCGTCAAATCAAGCACAGCAAGCAATCAAACACTTAACCAAACTGAATACGATTACAAATATAAGACGAAACAAATTGATGAAAATAATCCTATTTCTAAATGCTTTTTGCCACATCATTGCCATGGAATGTGGATTGCCATGGTCTTGCGTAAAACTGCCATAAAGCCTGAACGTTGTGTTTTTAATGGCATAGCATTACCGAGCTAATAATCGCGGAAATTTTCACGAGTGTTGTGGCACGGTAGCTTCTTGCTGCCAAATTGTTTGTAACGTTATTTGTTGGTAAGTAACCTACTCCACAAAGTAGTTAGATTTACAGTGACAAATTTGAAACATTCTCTGTTTTTTGTTACGTTAAAGGGAGTAAAGCAAAGATGCCAGACAAAGAGAGACGACAAAAAAATGAAAGCATCTGAAGAAGAGTACGAAAACCACAGCTTCTGTATCAATATGGCTAGAAAAGGTGAGCTTATGAGAATGATCTGAAGAGTTCATCATACGAATAACCTTCAATGTTGCTTCGGTTTTTGTAAATAATAATGATAAAAAAGCCTATAACCTCTCTATCTCTCTCTCAATATATATTCTTCATACACCGAAAAAAATGATTCAATGCTGTTTCCTTGGGTTTACTTATTTTTTTTACGTTAAGTGGCTGTAAACAATTTATTTGGGAATTTAAACAAACAAATTAAGTTGAACATTATTAAATGTAATTTGTTTGTTTAAATTCAGCCCAAATAAATTGTTTACAGCCACTTAACGTAAAAAAAATTGAGTAAACCCAAGGAAACAGCATTGAATCATTTTTTTCAGTGTAGAAAACGTACTGGGTTACATTTTCACACTGGTATAATGTAGTATTTTACTAGAATAGTAAAGAAATTGCAGTTCTTTTGTTAAATGAGAGCTTGGTCTCAAGGCAACGACAAACTCGGCTTCTAACTAAATCTAAATGAAATTAACTATTTAATGTTATATATACAATTCCTGCTTATAAACATAACTGCAAGACAAAAGGTAATCATACAGAAAAAGAATAAACAGAAACTTTAGTGTAATGTTTTTATTTATGCCTCACTAAACTGAGCATATCAAACTGTCAGAAAATCTATTTCAGATCTATGATTACATGAATAATATTACGTTATGACAGGCCAACAGTACACACATCTGTAACATCTAAATCTGTGTAACTAAATCTATTATTACCTCAAGAGATTTAAATGTGTGAATTCTTCATAACAACTCCTCTTCACAATCAGGTCCTTCAGTGTCACTGACTGGAAAGCGAAATGAAGGAAACTCATGGCATTTTGAATCTGAGTGGACATGATGCGCTCGAACAAGTAGAGGACCACAGAGAAATGTCCTATTCAACAGCAATACAATACAGCTTTCATTCAGTACACGCTTTGACAGACATTCTCCACAGTCCAAGAGTCTCCAAGCTTTCTTGTGGGGTTACCGCATGAAAAGCCTCTTTAAAAAGACACTCTATTTGTGAGAAATAAAGGAATTTTGGACCAGAGTGCAGACCCTCAGGCAAGTCGATATGACTAGAGAAAACAGCAACACTTTGTCTTGTTTGAAAGGATTCTGTCAGTAAGATGAAGGAAAAGTAGCTCCCAGCTCTTTAGCTTTACAGACCTCTAATGGAGAAATCATGTTTGTGCCGCATTAACAAGGATTTTACTAACTGGCCGTCGGCAGATTATTTTATCGTTACTGTTGCTGACTGTAATCAGACAGCAATCACAGCACAAGGAACATCAAGTTTTCTCAACGCCTCTTTTAAATCAAATTATTTGTACGTTACACTTTATTTGAAGTAATTCTGATATCATCAGATAGTTAAAACGTGTTTAATTGCCAGAATAAATCTGATTTAAGTCATTTTGCAAATTAACATATGAACAAGGTTTTGTCACCCACTGGCGCTTTTGTGTTTCAACAAAATGTGGTGTGTTATCAAAAAAAAAAAAAATCCCTTTTCTGACAAATATGACAAGAGCAAAAGCAACTTCAGCTCTGCAAAATGAAACTGCTTACATCTGTTGGCGTCTTCAATCCTTTCCCTCAAAAACGTCCATACTGGCACAAAACATGAAAAGAAATGCTGTCCTATTCACAACTGTCAAACCCACATCGGATTGTAATCTCAATTCTATTGTCTGTCTGGCTGATGTTTCTGTCTTGTCCTCGTTCTCACCCGAAGCTGCTTTTGTTGCAAGTTCATTTCACATCAGAGCCGTTTTACAGTGTCTTTTTCCAGAGTTTCTGAGGTCAAACTCTCCACTTTCGCAGAGACCTGAATCGAGAAATATGCTTTAAATAGCACACTAACCGTCTTCAGTCAACCCTTTCCTAATCTGCGAATTGAAAGGGAGAGGTGTGGAAAAACAAATACCTCGTCACGCGCTGAAGTGATCTGAACAAATGCAGTAAATGGCAGCAATCACGGCAGCCTCATCAGAGCAGACTTTTTTATTTTTCTCTCGCAATGAAAGCGGCACTCTGTAATTACCAGGACAGCAGATGCACAGATAGGAACCTATGCTGTAATTTTACCCAATTTAGACAGCAGCCTGCCAGAGACCTGCAATTTCTTTCTCCTTTAGCTTTATGTTAATGCATCAGAGCAGCACACTCTTAAAGAGCAAACTGTTCAGCTTTGCTCACACGCACCAACCTTCACACGTGATCGATGAAATTATACTTTCTCTCTCAGGGAGAACATAACTTCTACGAGAATGCAAGAACTCGGCACATTAAAAGGTCAGTGGGGTTTATGGCAGAATGTGAGCTGGCAAGGACTATCAGAAAAGAGTGGTATTGATGGTGGCATGTGTCTCATGAAGAATCAGGCTCCAGCATGAGCCAAAAGCTAGACTTTAAAAATGCTGGATTGCTTTAAGCCAAATCTTTGTAGAAATTGTACCAACATTACATTACAGTACATTTTTAACGCAGTGGTTAGGGCGGTCCATATTTTACATAAATTTAAGTTGAAACAATCCAGCATTTTTATGTAGCTCTCTCAAGGCTAGATTATGGAGCAAAGAAAGCTGTACAGCAATGCCCACAGTTGCTATTTAGTGCCCGATCATACACCTGGCTCTAGACGTGTTTGGCTCGATTTGTTGCAATTTTCAGACCAGCTCAACCCTAATTTTCATGTTTTGCACCACGTTTTTCAAATAGCAAATCCATTTGCACCACTTTGTGGACTCATTGGTGTGCTAGTCTACAAAGGAGGGTGCATTGTTGGCACGTTGCTAATTTGAGGAACTGAAATAGACCGCGCCATTAACCAACTACAAGCTGGTCTAGTCCAGCACAGTTAGTTGTGCGCCTATGCAGGTCCAAACGCTTACACGTTGCTTAATACACAGAGGATGTATAGCAATACACAAATAACTTTACATATATTAAAAAAGGATTAAAATGTGACAAAAACTATTATTTTCCTCATAAATATAAAAACCACTATCTTCATGTCAAGGGGCCTTTTTTTCAGTTTTTCATGACAATTTTTCATTTGTATTATGTTATTATTATTATTATTAGAATATTTATTTATTATGCATATTTATATTTGTTTAACAAAAACAAGTGTAGATTTGTCCACCTGTCAGGTTTTGGAGATGTATGTGCCCTATATGGCACATGTGTTTGGATATAATTCAGTTTTTTTGATCACACATTGTTATTATTGTTCATTTATTTGTTTGCTGGAAATTAGAACTGAATTTAGAAATAGTTTTGAAAATGAATGTCTTCAGTGGAGTGCGTACAACACCATTTCTTTATCCACGAAAGTAAAGGAGTAAAGAGTAAATGTAAAGTAAAGGGAAAGTAAAGACGCCGAATGAAGGAGACACATTCTTAATCCTCGCTGCAGATGGTCTGCTGAACTGTTTTCTCGCTAGTGAAGTATTCAGTTTGTCCACTTAAAAAGTCCGCCATGTAAATAGCAAACGCTCCATGGTGTGACGAAACTGACTCTTAAAGGAAATTGGAGTTGAGAATCTGATTGGTTTACCCATAACTCATTAAGAGAATAAACACAACCCTGTTAGACCTTGTGCTACAGTGCAAACCATATTTTTCCATTTTTAAAAAACGTCCTTAATGCTTTTACGCCATTAGCTTTAGACTTTGTGTCTAAATCGTTAAAAATAAAGCCCATAGAATTACAGCCTACAAGAAAATGTTTATCTATCTTACCTTTAAAATGCTGAAAGAAGCATTAAGGGGCTGCTGACAATCCTTTAGAGTGGGCACAGGGTTACATCACACTTAAATTTTTTTCCACACTGTTGGCTTCAGTCTACCTTTCTTTTTTGGCAAATTCTGCTTGTTAAACTGATGGCAGAGTATTCAGAAAGAGAACTCTGAGTGGCTACTCAGCTAGATCTTTAGCCCATGAGGACCGTAGTTTTCCTGCTTAAATGGCAAATACAGGCTACTGCCACCTACTGTTGTGGAAGAGTTATGTTTTCTCATACAAATGCGTATGTGAGTATATGAGCTAGTGAGGTATTGACTGTCTCACTTTGATAGTCTCACTTTCTAGTGTATTCTGGTGCGACTTCGAAAAATAATTGTTTGTAAATGTTTATATATTTGCATAATTCGTATTAAATTCTTTTATCATTTCAAATGTAATCATTTTGGCTTAGTCTTAAGCTCTGGAATAGAAAAACAAATGTAAAAAAATGGGATATTGAATTGAAATGATTTTAATATGCTGATTTGATGCTGAAGACACATTCTGGTATTATTGGTGGTAAAAACAGTTTGTGCAGCTCAATGTTCTTTGTTCAAACTATGATATTTATTTTTCAGAATTGTTTTTCAAATGCAAAAAAAAAGAAGGAGAAAAAATTGATGGTACCTAAGTGTGAGGATTTGCTTATGAATGCTTTGTTATAGATAACAATAAGAACGCCATTCTCCCTCATCTGTTCACGCGTTCTCACCTGCCTGAACACAGCACCAGCGGGTGTGCAGACACGCAGCTAAGAAAACACTTCATATTTCACGCTTTTAACGTAATTCTAACACGGTGGCCTGCTCATTAGCAGATCATAATTAATCTCCATTCAAGTTTAATAAATTGGACAGGCAGTTCGCATTGATCCCTGGAGCCTCTAAGTCTCGACTTGGGGAAATTTAATACCCCCAACGGAGAGCGAGAGAGGGAGAAAGAGAATGTTTGTGATTTGTTAGACAAGGTTGCGGAGAGAACCTGATCTAACCCCATTTAAAGACGCTCTCATTAATCAGAGCATAAATCCGGCGCGTTCAGGCTGCAGACAGTGTTAGCGGTGTCACATTTTAAAGGACAACATTCCCCTCTGAGCAGAATTAGAGTTATTTCAGGTTCAAGCATGAATCGAAGGCTTAGAGATTACAGCTCATTAAAGCAACCAAACTGGGCCTGTGATGCATGACGTACTGAAGGGGTTTTGCTTGCTTTTGGAGAACATTTGTGGTGGTGGATAAATCAGAGCATTGGATGAGAGACTCTCACTGATATACGTTAAAAAGGGAAATTGTTAGCTTGAATTCATACATCTGCTAACAGAAGCCTGGATCTTAGTCGTAAAGACAGCTACATGTATCCAAAGAAGTTAAATCTCGAATGCACACGTGGACATGAAAAGGAATGCTTTCTCGAAATTGGGCAAATCTTAAAAATAGTTGCCTACTTCATCGTAGGGTTTCTTATGCATTCGGCGGGATTATAGATACAAACGTATGTATGTGTGTTTGTGAGTAAGTGTGTGTCTGCGTGAAGCTCTGCCTGCCTGCATAGTTGGCTGTATTGAAGATAAGCTGCTTTTCTTGATAGCGTTCTATCCTGCTTTAATTACCGAACTCCTGAGGCTGTGGACGGCTGGTCTGAGGTCTGTAAAAACAGGAGTGGCTCTGCACTCTAATCTCAGGACTAAAAAGACACAGAACTGCACTGTCCAACTGCACTGAACTGCTCATCACACTGCCATGAACCTGACAGGATTCCATAAACATCCGATGCTTGGCTAAGCCTTGCCTTACAAATGTTATGTGCCTTAAGTTAACACCATCCTTTTCTCAGAGAAGTTGATGCTGTCTTCTAATGCTAAGGAGAATTTGTGGACCTTTTTTTTTTTAAATGGTAAATGTGTGTTGTTGGGTCACTAATAATGACACAACCTACCCTGAAAGCTTGCAAGTATGCATGCATTTGTTCAGACTTAAAATTTAAGTAGTTAAATTTAGAAATTAATAGGAAACAAATAGGATTTAAAAGGATCAGTTAAAAGTGATACCAATGGATAATTATTTAACAACTAAGGCCCTGTTTACACTAATACGTTTTAGTTTTTAAAAACCGATAAGTTTTTCTACGTCACGCCTTCCATCCACACTACCTAGTAGTTTTTGAGCCCTGAAAATAGAGCTTTTTGAAAACGCTGAAGAGGCCATTTTCGTTTAAAAATGCTGCTGCTCCGAGTCAGTGTGAATGGGGGAAAATGAAGATATCTGAAAACGGAGGTGTGGTTGCAGACATTCACGTATCTGATTGGGTTTTTTTTTCCTCAATAATAAGTGCACAAATTTCAGTCTTGCATCCTTTCCTTAAGTTCAGACTTCACAAGTTTGATATGGAAAGCAAACTCCCGAGGACACATCAGGTAAATCTTCAAAGGGAACAGTGTAGGCTACTTCATAACCTCATTCACATCACCCTGGCAACATTGTTCATCTTAACAATAACATGAAAACATGATATAAGGAACTGCCTATTTTCATTTTGATATTAACTCAACAGACTCTAAAAATGTTAAGGCATTGTGTAGCTACATATTTATATGAAATCTTCATCTTCACTGTAAGCATATTTATAACAAATAACAAAACAGAGCCTATAACATAACTGCCTCCTTTAGAAAAATATGAAACAAACCCTGTCACTTTTGCCGAATATAATTCATTCATTTTCTTTTCGGCTTAGTCCCTTTTTTAATTAGGGGTCACCACAGCGGAATAAACCGCCAACTTATCCAGCATATGTTTCACGCAGCAGATGCCCTTCCAGCTGCAACCCATCTCTGGGAAACATCCATACACACTCATTCACACTCATACACTAAACAGACAATTTAGCTCACCCAATTCACCTATACCACATGTCTTTGGACCTGTGTGGGAAACCGGAACACCCAGAGAAAACCCACCTGAGCATGGGGAGAACATGCAAACTCCACACAGAAATGCCAACTGACCCAGCCAAGGCTCGAACCAGCGACTTTCTTGCTGTGAGGCAATCATGCTACCCACTACGCCACCGTGGCGCCCTCTTGCTGAATATCAGTTTTAATAATTAAAAATGGCTTTTATAAAAGTGTAACGTACAATATAGGAAATAAAGGCAAGCAATCAGTCAAATTGCAGAATCATTGTACGTAGTTACATACAGTAAACTTATATATTAACTTATCTTTGTGCTCAGCCAAAATGCCAGATTAGATTCAAAAGATCATTAGATAGAGATAGGATGAATTGAATATAACGTTTATGAACTATGTAATATCACGTTTCTGAACAAATCCACTGAAAGATCCTTGATGAACTGTCCGACGTGCTTTACTCTCATCTGGGAAGGTGTGCTCAAAGCAGCTGTAGACTGCCCTGAGCTCACGCGTGCACATATGCTGTAGCACATGCCAGAGTGTATGCGTGGTCGTGTGATGTCTGTATTCAGCAGTGTAGGGTGGACGGAGATTTTTTTCAGAAATGCTAGATGAAACGCCAGTGTGGATGTGGATCGTTTTCATTCTAAAATGCTGTTTTAAAGCTAAAACGTAGTTTTGTAAAGGGGCCTTAAAGGCAGACAACAATGTGTGCGCAGATATGTCTGCGTCTTTAAAACAGCATACTGTATATTGCCCTCCGAAGTGCACTTTAAAAATGCTGAGCATTTATAGTGTCGTTTCAAACCATTGTGCTAAATACTGGCCCTCCAGAATGAAGGATGTTGAAGGGTACAACTGATGGACACTCTGGGTCACCATGATTGTTTGCGCAGGAAAGTTAATGGAAGTAAAAACCAAACAACAACAAATTTTGTACATGGTAAAGGTTTTTTGGAAATTAAAGATTCTTCATGAAACCACTCATTTCACTAGAGAACCCTTATTTAGTAGTTGCTGCAGACGTGTAGTTGTGTAGTTATGTTTTGTGAATTTGTGGACAGGGATTTTCTGTTTTAAATACATTGTTGTCATGCAAATACTGCTAATATAGCAGTAATAATAGTCCACTCTTTTTTATGTTTTAGTACAGTATTTCAGTGTAACTATTTACAAAAAATGTATTAAATTTCTTTGCAATCTTGTAATTTATGCAAATTCATACAAGACAATTTACGCACTTTAAACACTTTTTCTTGATAAACATCTGTACCTGTGACCAATATTTCTTAAACAGTGTGTTTATCTAATGGAATAATGTCAGTTGAGTTGCCAGAATCAATAGGAAAAGTGCAAAATGCTGGTTTTGTTTACATTGCATGTTTTATCTCATGAAACAGGTCAACACATGCCTCTGTATGAAGACATTTATTATCTGGATGTTTTACAGGACGTTTGGTCACTACTGATAAAAGTACTGTAAATAAGTGTTTAAAAAAGCCTGTGGGCTGGTTTGGCTTGCTGTTTAATTATGTTGCTCCATTTCAGATAAATAGTGTGCATTTTAAATGTGTGTTGATTTTCTAAAATAATTTGGTGCATAAACATTTTAAGCAAGATTTGATGTGCTATTTTCAGAGGCATGTGCTGTAAAAACATTGAGCTTGCAAAGATCGTTTGGGGATATTTTAAGAAAGAAGAAGAGCATTTAGTTCGGTATTCGTGTGCTTCAGACTACATTATGGTTGCCTCATGGTTGTCATATGACATGAGGGGTTGTGGTGTCTACCCTTGGGAGAATTTCTCTCAATTCAGTTTTTCTCTGAGCAAGTCTTTTATTCATTGTACCTCTGACTCCTTTATACATTTACACTTTCTCTCTCTAACTCACACACACTAAAATGCTTTGTCTCACTTACTTTTCTGTCAAGAATTTTGACATTTTCATTTCTGCAGCCCTCTCTTTGACTCCTGCATTCAGCCTCCTCCATCTAGTGGCCTGTACTGCCCCAGGCTCACTGAAGACTTTCATCTTTCATCTTCCCCCAAGTAAAATCCTTATTTTCACTTATGTTTTATTTGTGTTTCAGTGTTATGAGGCTCATGCATAAACAGACTATTCTATTGTGAGCATTTTGATTTCAGTTACAGTCAAATCCCAGAGCACTGTAAGGTCACAAGGTCATGTGTGTTTTGTGCCCTCAGTGATTTGCCCCAATTACCCACTGGCAAACAGGATGCCACCCATTTGACCCCTGTCCGCTTTAGATCTGCCAGTGGATTGGTTGTTGCCAAGCAACCACTAATAAAGTGGTTCTTAGGTTGTGTCTGTAAGAAGTGCAAAATAAATTTTAGTGTGATTCTAGAAATGTTATACAGCAGCTTTTTGATTGCCACTTTTTTGCAGACATGTTTTTTTTTTATTATATTTGACAGCCACTTTATCCTTAGTGACTTGAAGTGCATCCAGTATACACATTTTAATTTAATTCAATTTAATTAAGCTTAATTTGCATGTGAGGCTTTTAAGCTATTTTTTTGCTAATTATGTTTTTTTTTATTCATTTCTTATTCATTGCTGATCTAAAGGTCTGTATCCTCAATCTCAACCATTGCAACCGTAAATGCTTACTGCCAAAAGAAAAAAAACTGTATAACACTGTGTA
>CAIGQQ010033238.1:1280220-1292567 GCA_903798035.1 Danio albolineatus
GTGTAAACTTCCTCTTTTCTTCTTCTGTGTAACAAGCGGGTGTCAGAAGCTTGGCGCCACCGTGTGCGCCATCTAACGTCAAGGAGTGATTTTGCATGCTCTCCTGCTCGACGCCAGAGAAAATCGATTGAGCTTGAATGCTGAAAAACGTCTCGAAAAACGCCGACGATAAACGCAAACGAAAAGCGTCCCGGTGTGTACGAGCCTTAAGACTCAAAGTGATCCTGTGATGCCTAGTGATGTAGGGGTGGACAGCACAATGAGAACTGCTGATTTGATCTCACAAACATGCACCTCAATTTTCTTGTTCATCCTGTTCCTGTACTTGTAGAAGCATGTACACCTCATTCAAGGAATTCTGCAGAACTGCTTTATTAACAGCCCCTGTCAGCTGAGACGGGAAAGAGCGGCAGTATAGGACAGATTTTCTATTTATTAATCTATATTTCCTCTGTCAGAGCTGTAACTGCAGGTCTGGGCTGTTGTCAGAGCGTTGAGTAGCTGACACTTCTGGTATTATGTTCCTCTCAATGGGGCGAAATCAGTCAATAGCGCTCACAGAATATTGCACAGTAAAACCCCTATAGACAAGCATTTATTATGGATTCACTCTCTCATTTTCCCTTCAACCTTCTCAATTGTCTCTATTGTATGTAGGTCTCTGTGATATTGATTGTGATGTCAGAAGTAGAGTCACTTAAAGCCATTATTGTCCACAATAATCACAGTGAACTGATCACAGTCCTTTTCGGACTATTTGTAAGTTAAATCAGGACACAGTGTGGCGTATTGCAACAAAAAATATCCTATGGTTTTAGAATACTTGAAATGTGCCTTGGAAAGTGCATTTTGGAGCTTAACAGTTTGATTTTGCTGTATCAAAAAGAGCAGCATGAAAATGATTCATGTTTTTTTTTGTGGATTCAGAAAGCAAGTCACTTCAACATTGGTGAATTCTGCGATTGACCATTGGGAGCTAAAACCATTTCTGCTACAGGATAAAAACATAATATAATTGCAATTAGTTTTTTGCTCACAATTCTGAAATGTTATTCAATAAATTTGACTTTTTCTGCAAACTGCAAGGTAAATTGTTAAAAAAAAAGTCAGTGTTCTGGCTTTAGAAAAATAGTAATTGTGAGACATTAATTTCTGATATTAAAAAAAAGTCTGATTTGTAATATGTAACTCCTGGTCGTGAGAGAGGATTATGAGAAATCACAATTACCTTTCTTCTTTTCCATGGCAAATGTAGCTTTTACAGAAAGCAGTGAGATAAATAAATTAATAAATGTAAAAATATATTTTATCATTTGAGGTAGAACTTTTTGATTTTCGTATGTGAATTTATTTGGCTGTGAATATGTTTTTGAGAAAAAAGTGAGAAGCTTTTGAACATTGCTGTCAGCATAGTGCAGATTTATTTATTTATTATTTTTCTTTTGCTGAGAGATTTTCTTAAAGTCACCCTAGAATTAATGGCGCAAGTTCCACAAGAGTGCTGAAAAGACTCTACCCGAAAACAACCAGACAACCAGATAATCCTTCAACAAAAATACAAAAATGTATACAAGGCTTTGTTGTGTTTTGTTGTAATGTATGTTTTTTTTGACCCCAGGAACAGACTCATTAGTTCTTAGCTCTTTTCCTGCTATACCTTTTGCCCATGTTTGAAAATTAGCTCTAGTCTCCAAAGCCCATTTTGGCCAGCGTTCTGGATGGCCGTTTTGTGAATCAGGATCTCCAACGCACCATGAACGCTACATTTTGTCTAGACTTGTGAGATGAGAAAACAAGATGTCTGAAATGAGTCCTCTTTTATTCAGAACAGCCCACAATCCCCCCTGCTTTAACCACCCAGTTAAAACAAGAGCTTAATGTGGTTTATTGTGTCATAAATTGAAGGTCATCTAGGACAGAAGAGGCACACCCACAGTTTAAAAGTGCCCAGGCTCCATTACCGTTACTATAGACTTTAAATTTCGCATGGAGAAAATATTTTACTAGACCACATCAGAAGAAGAGAGTTAAAGGGATATACACCCTAAAACAAAATGCTTACTTTACTGACACTCATGTTTTCCAAACCTGCCCTTTCTTGGTTACACAAAAGAAATGAATACTGGCAACACAAAATTATGTGAATCAACATAAATGTATCATGAAAGTGTTACATGCACTATGTTTCAAACCTTCTTCTAAGTCACGCAATACCTACAGTACTGTTAAAAGTCACCAAGGCTGCATTTAACTAATGAGAAAAATACACTGAAAAAACGCTTCACTGGATTTACTACATTCTTTAAGGTAAGTGGTTGTAAACAATTTATGTAGCCTAAATTTAAACAAATTAAATTTGATAATATTCAACTTAATTTGTTTATAAAAATTGTTTGCAACAAACCATTTTTTCAGTGTATGAATAGTTTACTGAACTATTTTCTGAAATAAAATATTCATTTTTTTTTCCTTCTGCTTAATCTCTGATTAATCAGAGGTTACCACAAGGGAATGAACTGCCAACTTCCAGCCACAACCCAGTACTGGGAAACACCCATACACATTCTCATTCTCACACACACTCATACACTACGACCAATTTAGTGGATTTAATTCACCTATACCACGTCTTTGGACTGTAGGAGAAACCGGAGCACCCGGAGGAAACCCACGTGAACACAGGGAGAACATGCAACCTCCACACAGAAATGCCAACTGCCTTGTCGGGACTCGAACCAGCGACCTTCTTGCTGTGGGGTGACAATGCTAACCACTGAGCCACTGTGCCACCCTGTTATAAAATAAATGTTATCTATTCTAACACAGTTTGACATTTCATTTATTTCTGTGATGACAAAGCTGAATTTTCAGCATTGTTATTCAAATCTTCAGAATAATGATCTGAGGGTCAAGAAATAACTCATAAATATTTAACAATAATCAATATCTTGTTTTTTGTGTAAACATGTTTGAAAGAGCAGCATCCATTTGTCAAATTATAAATGTTATTACTGTAACATTTGATCATTTCAATTCATGCCTGCCATGTTCAAGGTCATGTGATACAGTAGGCAACATCTGATTCACACACGAGTCATTCTTTTGAGTCAGAGTGATACATTTGAAAATGCTGCGCTGAATGATTCACTCATAAATCCCATTGATCTGCATTTTGAGTTCAGCTCACTGCTAAACAGCTCCCTGGAGGGACAGATTATGAGCAAATAAAAACTTGTTCTGTTCTTCACACAAAGACACAGCACAATGGCTCTTATACGATATTTTTTTCTGTTTTGTCCTTTTTAAAGCATAAAATCTGAGGTCCCCCTGTTCATTCATCAGAATAATTGAATTTGTTTTCTGTGTAAGAGAAAAAAAACATTGACAAAATGGTGAGTACATAAAGACAGAGTTTTAATTTTTAGATGAACACTTTAAAGGGTACCTTTTAGGTAGACACTTCGATGTCTCTAGAATGTGTCTGTAAAGTTTCAGCTCAAAATCCTCATCAGATAATTTATTATAGCCTACAGAATCTGCCAATTTTGGTGTCTCAGTTCAGTGTAGCTGTTTTTGTAGCCTGTGGTTTACAATCCAAATGAGCTGCTGCTCCGTGCCCACCGCTCCTAAATGTGTGTCTGCTTCTCATGCATTCCGTCAAATAAACAGCAGTCAGTGATAGAGACAGACACGGATGATGCTGAAATAAGGTCATTAGACAAAAAACCCAAGTAAGAGTCTATTCAAGCCTTTCTGAAACAATGAGTCTCACACAAATCCCAATTGCAGTACACAAACACACACATATGCACATTTACTTACACAACGTGGCCATTGTGATTATAGCAGTTAAGAATTACATACTGATTATTACAAACATGCTCTGTTTTATATAACTTGAAAAAATAATTATTGAAGTGCAGCTGATCACAGAGAGTTGTAACATGTTTTAATGTTCTAAAAATGTTCTGTGGAAATATGTATATATGTTTTTATGGAGACATGGCACCTGTCAATCAATTCGGTGGGTGGGGAAAACCACACTCGTATATCATGTTGCAGAGGACCACAAAATGCCAAGGATTTGGATACCATTTTAACATCAGGGAATTTTAAAAAAGAGACTTATTGTGTTTGTGTCACTCCAATATGACAGTGGACACACTATACCTACAGACAGTTCTGTTTAAACAGCTTCCAAAAGTTGATTTTCATCATAGGTGCCCTTTAAAATAAAACCAAACTAGCTTTAACAATCTCTAGTACTGTAAATACCAAACCCATAGTGCATCAGTTCAAGACATAAATCCTCTTTACACACACACTATCACAACGGTTCTGTTCATGGGCAGATGACCCCGCTGTGTATTACTGAAAGAGAACAGAACACACACTACACACCATGTGCCTCTCTCCGCACGCCGCCTCTCATCTCTCTCCCTTCTGCCCATTCTAACACCCCTTTCATCTCTCTCTCTCTCCTCTCACACCTAGACGCCTCCTTCGCTCGGCATTCCTCCGCTCTCCACTCTGAGATTACTCTCCTCGCACATATGTGAACACGAGAGGGGTTCAGCTCTCCCGTCCTCTAATCCCCTTTCCCTCCCTCACATTCATCCTGCGTTTTCCACTTCCCTCCTCTCCCATCCTCCTGGTGCGAGAGAGCTGGGCCGGCTGCAATGTGTCAGTGTTACCCAGCATGCCTTTGGCAGAACTGACGGTTCTCGCTTCGGCCATCAAACAGGAACAGGAAGGAATCCTGAGACGTGGCCAGACCGTCCACTCGGAGGGAGTGCATACGTGCACTTACCCCATGCTTTTTCCCTTCTGCCTGCCTCGCTCTTTGTCTTTCTAATATACAGTACTTTTCACTATAAAAGAGCCGTGAGTCTTTTTGACTTTTATTTGATGCTACTTGAGTTTTCAATCAAAAAGAAATATATTTTTTTTCTTATGACTGAGTGTGTGTGTCAGCTACTATATGAGAGTGAGGGGAGAAATTGAAAATCCATGTCCATGTCTGAGAAAACAATAACTTTATCAAGAGCTCACATGGTGTCTGGACATGTCTAACAGGCACACGCAGCTCCGCTCGCTAAGAGCCAATATCACAGCTCCTGAGATTAGCAGTCTCAACCGCAGGGAGAATATGTGTTGCGATCGATAGAAATGTCATCTTCTACAATCCTTTATTTCTTTCATTGCTACGATTTAGTAGGCCATTCCGAAACCTGTTCTTTATCATGGATCTTTGTCTGTAAGTGTGTAGAAGTTAGAGAAAGAACAGCATGAGGAACATGGGGAACGAATCTCTCTGATGAGTTTGATGTGTTTATAATGAATTTCTCGGTTTTGAAGGCTTGTGTACTGACCATCTGACATTTACACATGCACACACACACACACACACGCTCACTCTCTCTGTCTCTCTCTAGTTCTCTCTCTTACTTTAAATGCTCATTCTGTTTGAGATGAAATGCTAAAATGTGAACCTGCACCACAAAATTTGTGGGTATGTTTTTGGGAATAGCCAAAATATGTTGTATGGGTCAAAATTATTTTACTTTATGCCAAAAATCATTTGCATATTAAATAAAGACCATCTTCCATAAAGACATTTTGTAAATTTCCTTCAGTAAATATATTAAAACGTCATTTTTATTTTGTGATATGCATTGCTAAGAATTTAATTTGGACAGATTTGAAGGCAATTCTTTTCAGTATTTTTTTGACCTCAGATTCTGGATAAAGCGCCTTTATCTTGGTTAAATATGGCCCTATTCTGACTAACCATATATCACTACAAAGCTTATTTATTTTGATGTATTAATCTCAATTTCGTGGCAATACGGTGGCTCAATGGTTAGCACTGTCGCATCACAGCAAGAATGTCGCTGGTTCGAGCCCCGGCTGGGTCAGTTAGTATTTCTGTTTGGAGTTTATATGTTCTCCCGTTGTTCATGTGGGTTTCCTCTGGGTGCTCCAGTTTCCTCCACAGTCTAAAGACATGCGGTACAGGTGTATTGAATAAACTAAATTGGCTGCAGTGTATGAGTGTGTCTGAGTGCTTATGGGTGTTTCCCAGTACTGGGTTGCTACTGGAATGGCATCCGCTGTGTAAAACATATGCTGGATAAGTTGGCAGTTCATTCTGCTGTGGTGACCCCTGATGAATAAAGGGAATAAGCCAAAGGAAAATGAATGAATGAGTAATCTCAATTTCCAAAAATTGACCCTTATTATTTTTATCTTTTAATTATTTCCAGGGTCTCAAATATGCTTACTGCATTCTAGGCTGTACACACCTATTATTATTATTATTATTATTATTATTATTATTAGGCTTTATGTAACCTTTTAAACTGCTGTATGCTATTGCTGGCACATGACCTCATTAAATACATGTATAAGTATGCTAATTTCGGAAACTGGCCTCAGCTCTTGGTTGCTTTATCAAATAACGTAAAAATCATGATACACATCAGGGCTAACATTACTTCTGGTTCATTTGTCATATGGAAATGGAGTTGAGTGCATGCATTGTGGGATACATTATGTAGGTCAAATGTAATAGATCATCTGGGTACTCCATGCAGAACATTAGCGTAATAGAGAATATAAATGTAAATATTAAGAGTAAAATTGTATTTATCGTTTATGCAAGGCAGTGATTTGTCAGCTGCTTCTAGTAGATTTAAGTTTTATCATTATTACCATTATTATTGTTGTAAACACAGATGTGCGAGCTAGCGTTTGGACCAATATTTTTTGTTGTTAACCTATAATGGCTAATGAATCTATTTTCTTGCATATTCACAGGAATATAGCTTTTTTATTCACATGGAAAATAAGGTAAATATTCTCACATTGCTGTAATATGTTTCGCTATATGCTAAATACCACACAGTTTTAAACTAGCTGTACTTTGAAAAAAAATAATGTCAATAAATGCATTATTACAGGGCAAACATTTCAAACAGTATAGAGTTCCTTGCTGTACTTATTATTCAGCTAATTTTCAATACTGTGTCTTATCTTGACAGTCTGGTCACTTAAAGCTGCAGTATGTAACTTTTTCTGTGGAAAATTAATACAATTCATGAATATGTTTTTTTTTCCAAGTAATTGTAATTGATATGAGCATTATATCTTTATTAAATGTATTATATTAAATTCGTATAAATGTCAAGGAGAGTCACTTTGTTTGGAGCAGAGATCAAGGTCACAAAAGGCAGTATAAAGTGTAACTAACAGAAAACACCTGTGAATCACAAGTGAGGGCAGCTGTTAATGAACAGAGGTTTTATTAATTACCAGAATATTTCCAATCTGTGAGATTAAACTATGCTGTGGAGTAGACCAGTATCTGTGGGACTCATATAGGCATGGGACGATAACCGTTTTCAAGGTATACCGCGGTTTTGAAAAGTCAAGGTTTTCGTACCGCCAAAATTTTCTGCTATACCGTTCCTAAGGTATGAGTAAGATTTTTTTATTTACAATTTTTTTTATTTTTTATTTTTTTTTTTTGGTGTAAATTGTAAAGACATCTGTATTTTTGAAACAAATAAGGACCTCAGAAGTCAATGATTTATTTGAATTATTCAGCCTGAAATGTTTACTGCTCCAAAATACTTGAAATGTTTGTCAAAATAAAATATATTGTGTTCAAAAGGGAAAATGTTTTTTTTTTTTTTTGTTTTTTTTTAGCCAGAGATTTAAATAGAATATATTTTAGAGCAGTAATCACAATACCGTCATACCGTGAAACCGTGATATTTTTAGCTAGGTTATCATACCTTCAAAATCTTATACCGGCCCATGCCTAGACTCATATCCATCAACGGAGAAGCAGCTCTGGATACAGTCTGTATGGTCTGCATATAATATTCTAACATGCAGTTAATTTATTTACATTTACTGCTAGATTACAATCTCTAGCTTAAAAAAGTGTCAGAAAAAGAAATGTGTGGAAACAGGTCTTGTGGATTGCATTGTGGATATGCTCTGCTGTCCACTGTGCATTTTGATTGAGTTGCTCTTTGTTTAACCTTTTCCACTTTTGCCCTCAAATCTTTCTTTTTATCCCTCAGTTATTAGTCATCAACTTCAGACCGTTTAATGTGGCTTTTAGGTCTAAAATCATGTTTTTATTCTGAGATGCTATTTTTCTGAAGAGTTTATGTCTGGTCTTATCACCCTCAACCATGCTCGGTTTCACTCTAACTCTTTTTCATACATACTAATAAGACTCGGCCTTAGGGCCAGATTTATTAACAGCTTGTGCCAGCATAAACCCTCTTTTGGCATTATAAATTACTTTCCTGAATTGACTAGACAATGAAAAGATATTCTGCATCTGACCTTATTGCATATGAATTTGAGGGGGATTCAGTTTCAATTAATAATTCAATTAAGCATGCAAGTAATTTAAATAATCATGCACTAGGCTTCTAAGGTTGCAGTCAATTTATTGACATTTAAATAATGGTTTACCTAGCAAAGAAGCATGTCTTAACCCAATTTGCGCCTGAATAATACATAGATTGCCCAAACATTATCATCATCAGTTCTTTTTGTTTCTTTTAGCTTATTTTTCTTTCTTTTTTGTTAATATAGCCCTTAGTTTTTCGTTTAACTAAGGTTACCCTAATAAAATGAAAATCGAAAGACTGGTTTAAGGTGGTTCTTAGATAGCTGACCAGCTTGTCAATTACCCAGTCTCTCTAAAACCAACAAACCCTGATTAAATAACTCTAGTAAACCGGTGTTAGTTATTTCTTTTTTTTTTATTTCAGTAGTGAGAACAGACACATGTACTCAGAAGTACTCCAAAAATACACTACAGATACTTTAAATAATTCTTTAGGAAAAATCAACCTTAAGTTTAGTAGAAAGTGACATCAGAGATGTATTTATTTTGAGCAGGAGCGTGTGGTCAGGCTGGCATGAAGTAATGAAGCCAGCATCGCTGTGGCCTCTAAGCTGTGTAGGAAATCATGCCACCTGCTGTCTGCCAATCTGGCCCCTCTTCGGCTGGAAGAACACATCAAATATTGATTATTTAAAAAAGAAAATGAAATCTAAACATACGGATAAAGAGATCATCATGACAGAGTCACGACGATACAAAATTTATCTAAAACTTAAAAAAAAAAGGTGGCTAATGTGAACTTTTCCATTCCTGAAAAAAAATCGAATCTCATTCTTTTACGGGCAAATCTCCTCTTCTTTTGAGAGTGGCTTTTCATGCAGCAAGCTGTTTTTAAGCTCACAGTTCACCAAAATAAATGCCGATTGAGGTTAAATCATTGGGAAAATTGCTCTCATAGCGGGAAGCGCTTTGCAAAATGTCATTTCCAGTCTATTTCAGAGGTGTATGCGTCACCGCGCTTTCTCTCTTTGGCTCTCTCTCACTCACAATCACGCTCTCTCGCTAACATGCATTCGAGACTCTCTTTCACCTTTTCTCAAAAGCTTTATACGGGATTGTTTTTGTTAGTGTGTGTTTTACATGTTGGTGGATATTAGCATGCATGCATTTGTGTTGTCTTCATGGCCTCTGACCTCTGGTTTGTTGTGCTTTATGTAATGTGCATCTGTCTCCTGTTGGCACACTGCTGCTGTTATGTTGCCAGCGCACACACATAGAGGATGGGCATGAACATTAAGTCACTCGTTTCTCTCCTTTTCCAGAAATGCTTACTGGGAGCCATGGCACTGATTGGCTCGTTTTGACTCAGCATCCCACTGAGCAGTATTTCCGCCCAGGGTCACAATACTATTGCACACAGAGCTGTGTGTCTCGCTGTTCCGAGGTTAGGGATCTTGAGCTAAACACAGTTGGTGACTAGTGATCTTTATAGTACCATGAGCATTAGGCAGCTGCTTCCTGTATGTAGCCAGTACCTAGTGAGCGACCTCACTGGGTACTGGCTACATACAGGAAGCAGCTGCCTAATGCTCATGGTACTGTAAAGATCACTAGTCACCAACTGTGTTTAGCTCAAGATCCCTAACCTCGGTCTTGAGGAAAGGTTGGACCCTTTAAAAAAAACCTGACCTTTAAAGCAAAAAACCCTAGTATAACCTGCTTTTAATTTTTTTAATTGGTGCAACCAGGAAAATCTGTGACAATACCACTGGATGACATTTGGAGGGATCAAAATTTGGGTGACAATGCACAGTGACATTAGCAGTAATTAGATCTTATTATGTTAGATATTATTGTTAGAGCTTAGAGCCCGATCGGGGGGTGCGGGATGTTAAGAAGAGCTGTATATCGATGTTGCGGCTGTTAACCATAAAGAACATTTAAAAACGGCATTTGCAAAAAGAAAAATAAAGTGAGATAGGCATGCATCACTCAAGATGCATTACTTACTTATTCTTCTGTCATTTTTGGAATCTACTGAGAGAGTGATAAAGATGTACCAGTCGCAATTGACGGGTGGGCGACTGCTGGTAAAGATAATGAATGCCAGCAACGTTGCTCTATACATTACATTTGATGCTAGCTTGTTTTTGAACATGTTAGAATCAAAGTATAAGAGACACAAATATTGGTTAAGATATCCACATATTTGTTAAATTACACCACAAAAACGTGCCTGTATCATTCGCTGTTTCCATATATTAATGTTTTAAACTTGTATTAAAGGACCTTCATTTTTACTTTTTAATTTTATTGTTTATTGTATTATTCAACCTAGGCTCATGAAAGGGACATCCCTGTGACATTTTGCTTAAATATAATGTTTTATTTCAAGTGGAAATATCCAAGTGGTGCTAAAAAGTGATTATTTGGAAGTGGAATGGAGTATTGGTTCAATAAATGCCTGATGAATATTGCTTAATGGTTAATGGTTTATTGCATCTGAAAATAACACAACACCAACCCCAATGCTGAATACTGCCATAGTAAATTTCAGCCTTTTCACTTGAAACAGGCCTTGCACCCCGCGTGTTCACGTGGGTTTCCTCCGGGTGCTCCGGTTTCCTCCACAGTCCAAAGACATGTGGTATAGGTAAATTGAATAAGCTAAATTGGCCATAGTGTATGTGTGTGAATGCAAGAGTGTATGGGTGTTTCCCAGTGTTAAGTTGCGGCTGGAAGGGCATCCGCTGCGTAAAACATGTGCTGGATAAGTTGGCGGTTCATTCCGCTGTGGTGACCCGTGATTAATAAAAGGACTAAGCCGAAAAGAAAATGAATGAATGAATGAATGAATGACAGGCCTTGCAACAGTAGGGGCCTCCACTCATGCTCAAAATAATATGTGTTATATAAACCAATTATTATATTTGGTTTTCTTGTCACGATTCAGTACATGTATGTATTGCGGTTAGTGTTTTTTATTTTATTATTATTAGTTGTATATTTTTAAATCATTTGACAGGGAAGCGATTGTTTGGAGGATCTGACTTGAATTTATGTATATCCCATATATATACCCGAGCGCGGGGGTCTTTACAATATATATATATATTTCTATTTTTATTTTTTTTAAGAGCTGCCTAAGTCTGAATTTAAAGGGAGAGCAAACATTCAGGGAAGATTGTTTTTTTTTTGTTTTTTTTTAAATGACAGCTGCCTAAATTACAACATTTCCTGTCTTGCTGTTTCAGAATTTCACATAGGCTGTCATTATATTGAAATAATGTTTTACTATGTTTAAGCTGCCTCGTTCTTTCAGTTTTTTGATTACATGATCTTGACAGTATTATTATTATTATTATTTTAATACTTTAAACAGTAGATCATATTGCTATGTATTTTATGCTGATGTATGGTACTTCTAAATGGTAGTTATGTGTTAAAATAGTTGATTATTTTTTTACAATGTAAACTAAGTCAAAGCGAATACTGTGATCACAGAACCATGATACAAACTAAATCAACAATTTTGTGAACCGTCCCCCCTCTAATCTCTACCTATCTCTAACTACTGTATTACAACACCGTCTTATTGAAAAATATGTGCTTCTGTCTACCTTTTTGTGAAATCACAAAAATATACTTCAACAGCCATTTTTAAATGCAGTTTCTAAATAAAATGAATGATACAGAATAGTATGAAGCCAGCAACTTTTGTTACTTTTTACAAAAATCATATTTACAGGGACATACTATTGATGAATTAAGGACTATGCATATTTCAGTTTTTTTTTTGTTGACAGCACATTCTAGTGGGTTTGTCATCTGAAACCTGCAACAAAATTCACAGAAAGCAACTTATGTCAGATTTTGCTAAAATGTAGGCATAGGCATATATTTCCAATGAGCCTGGATTTATATGGTATTATTATTATTATTATTATTATTATTATTATTATTATTATTATTA
>CAIGQQ010033238.1:1294711-1315293 GCA_903798035.1 Danio albolineatus
ATACACAGCTAGTTGTACGTTTTAATTTGTTTTTACAATACATCATCCAGAGGTGTAATTTCATCCACATGTAAGTTCCACACTTTGGTTTTCTGTATGTGTATCTGCTATTGGGTTTGTACTCTTATTTTAGCTGAGGAAATCAGATCCTTGTGGTTGGCTCGCCGAGGCATTTTAAGACTGAATTATGGAACTGCAGAGCCACAAGTCTTTTAAAGATCCTGGTGCTACAGTTTCTGCTGTTGAACTGAGGAGTCTCACATCTATATAACAGACACCCAAGCCTTTTAACTGGGTCTGCGGTAAGCTCAGAATTCAGTGTTTGCTCACACGTACACTTGATCAGTGTTACTGAACAGCTTCAGACTTAGGCTTTTTCAGCCACATACAGTAGGATTCTTTAGTCTTTGTGCTACAAAAAGTAATCTTTTGGGAGGATTGGGAGAAAGTCTAAAGTTTGTATATAGATTGGATATAAACACTAGTGATAACTGATAGCAGTCAAATTTAATAAATCCTTCTAGAAATTCACACATACACACACTCAAAGTACACACTGGGAGTCACTGAAGTAATTCATGGGGAGTCAATAAATCATTTAAGATCCTCAAAAATGTAAATTCATCCAGTGAAATACGTAGAGTTTCCATGTGGAAATAATTGAATCATTCATTTGAGTTATTCGTTCAAAAATGTTGATTTATTCTATAGTATACAAGTAAAGCCTACATATTCCTTTAATCGAAAAAAAAAATCTGCTTCATTCGTTCATTCAATTTCTTTTCAGTTTAGTTCCTTTATTAATCTGGGGTCGCCACAGCAGAATGACCCGCCAACATATTCAGCATATGTTTTACACAGCGGATGCCCTTCCAGTTGCAACCCATCACTGGGAAACATCCAAACACACTCATTCACACAGATACACTATGGACAATTTAGCTTACTCAATTCACCCATAGCTCATTTCTTTGGACTAATGGGGGAAACCGGAGTGACCTTGCTGTGAGGCGATTGTGCTACCCACTGCTCCACGGTGACACCCTCTGCCAAGTAATTAATTGTATAATTATATAAATGGATATAAGTGATTCAGTTATTTTTGCATGTTATTTTGTTACGGTGTCAATTCAGAAACTGTAAAAAAGGGTTCATTTATTTTTCTGAAAGAATTGTTAAATTTCCTAAAAGGAACTTGACTTGATTAATTGTTAATTTTACAGCAATTATCTGACTTTTATTGGCAATATATGAAAGAAAGACGCCATTTAAATTTATTTTTGAATTCTTAAGTTAGATTGGTAACTTTTGTGATTCCGATTCCACTAATCGAATCTGGTTCTTATCGATTCTTGGTCCCAAAAAAGAGCTGTTTCCGCCTCAGAGGACTCGAGGCTGGGAGAGTTCACAGTGCATTCCTTCAAATAAACGACATGTTTAAGCAAAGGTATATTAGAGGTTCTTCCTTGAGCTAAATCTATTTACCACATGTATTGCATTTGGCAATGCTTTAATTTTACAAAGTTTAACAAAATTTTGGATGTTTGCTGTGGTCAGTCATAGTGCCATTGTAATGAACTTTGCAAACATGTGAGATAAGTTCCTTCCCAGCAGCCACACAATGTCATAAGACATTAATATTACGTTAGATTGAAGTTGTGACGTCAGGTGACCAAAATTCAATGTCTAGTCAGCGTCTAAGGACAGCGTTATTTTGATGTCCAATAATGATGTCAAATTATGTTGATATTTGTTTGATTTATGTTGTGTTGGAAAGTGACCAAAATCCAACATAGAGCCAAGGGGTGACCAAAGGGTGAAACCAGGGGTGCCCAAACTCGGCCCTGGAGGGCCGGTGTCCTGCAGAGTTTAGTTTAAACTTGCCTCAAAACACTTGCCAGGACATTTCTAGCAAGCCTACAAAGAGCTTGATTAGCTAGCCCAGGTGTGTCTGACTGGGGTTAGATCTAAACTATGCAGGACACTGGCACTCCAGGACCGAGTTTGGGCACCCCTGTCTTAAACCAATGTCATATTGATGTCAAATAGCGATATTTATTCATCAGGTATGACAACCAAAATCCAACATCTGATAGATGTCATAGTGATAACGTCCACACAGCGTCAAGCTGTAACATCACTAGTTGTTGATGTTTGGTTGATTTTAGGTTGGACATTACATTGGACACTGATGTCAGCCTGACGTCGACGTCAACACAATTTTCATTTCCAAACAAAATGCAACATCCTCCATGACGTTGGGGTACAACAGCAATCTGGCGTCATGCTGACATCCTTTGCCTGCTGAGTTGCCTCATTTCTTCACAGAAAGATACAACTGTAAAAAGCTTGTTGCTTTTCATGAATGATAGACAAAGTTAGGAACCAATAAACACAATTTAAATGCGTGCATCATATCAAATCCCGGTTCTTTGAAATTTGGAACCAGTTTTGATACCTAACCATATTCTTAAGAAAGATGAAATGGTCGTCTTTTCTCTCCACTTCTCTCGTAAGTGTCAATAAGAGCTCATAGGTCAAAGGTTGAGGAGGTTAACAGCTTGTATTCTCTCAATGCTGAGCTGCACATCAGTAGAGGTCATCAACAGGTCACTAACGTTAGAGAGACAGAAGCAGACACTGTGTGTGTCTGTGCATCTGAAATAGTAGTGCCCTCTCCAGCCCTACACAGACAGAAGTCTCTCTTCTTCAGGATCTGAGCTCCTCACTGCTGTGTGAGGAATTCATATGTGAGTCGAGATATGGGAAAATGAAATATGCTTTGAGCTTGTGTGTGTGTGTGTCTGTTTTCACACATGGGTGTAGGGCGGAAAGTTAATAGATGCGAAACTTCAAATAAGTCATTGGCTGGTTGTTTTTTAGATTATTACAAACTTCATAATGCATGGACTGAGTCATAAAAGAGGATGGTTGTGTTTGTATTTTATTATTGGTTCAATTTTGTATTAGGTGTCTTTTTAATGCTCTGTATTTAAATCAAATATATAAAATCATTAAACACTTTATATCAAAAGAAACAATCTAAATCATCCCAACAACACTGCTTCATTAAACAGCCTTTAAGTGGCAAGAAGCAATTTAAAAACATTGAAATTCATAATTATCTAACTTTATTTTTTAATCTTACATTTTTTCATAAGTAAATAATTTAATGACACATTTTTCTGGAATACGGTAGGCGTATATGCATCCCAAACAAGGCAAGAATGTGTGTATACAGTCATTTTGACACACACTAAAAAATCTGGGGTTATTTTTTCTACCCAAATGTTGGGTTGAGGCATTTGGGTAATTTTTGAGGGTTATTTTCAGAGTCTTGGGTAGTTTTTGGGTTGTGCTATGGTTATTTTCTGGGTAACAATTTCTAAGACTTGAATCAATGCAACCCTAGCACCACACAGGCACATCAACCCAGCTCCTTGGGTCAAATCAACTCACAGCAGGGGCTGACTGCGATGCCACATATATATATTATTATTATAAATGTTTACGAGCATGGCATTTCTGTGTGGAGTTTGCATGTTCTCCCCGTGGTTGCGTGGGTTTCCTCCGGGTGCTTCGGTTTCCCCCACAGTCCAAAGATATGCGGTACAGGTGAATTGGGTAAGCAAAATTGTCTGTAGTGTATGTGTGTGAATGAGTGTGTATGGATGTTTCCCAGAGATGGGTTGCAGCTGGAACGGCATCCGCTGTGTAATACATATGCTGGAGAAGTTGGCGGTTCATTCCACTGTGGTGAACCCAGATTAATAAAGGGACTAATCTGAAAATAAAATGAATGAATGAATGATAAATAAAACATATTTAATCGTCTATACAGTATATACTGTAGGTTAAATAAATATAACATATTTTCAAATTAAATAAATAGGCTATTTTTGGAAAAATGACCATGACCACGTTTATTCCATCAAAATAACCCCCCAAAAAATTAATAAGTATATTCTGTGTATTTGAAGAAGCGTGTATATGTGAGTGTGTGTGTATGGATGTTTCCCAGAGATGGGTTGTGGCTGGAAGGGCATCCGCTGCGTAAAACAAATGCCTGGATAAGTTGGCGGATCATTCCGCTGTGGCGACCCCGGATTAATAAAGGCACTAAGCCGACAAGAAAATGAATGAATGAATTAATTAATTACAAATTACATTTGAAAATACCGATTATTGGGTAGAAAAAACAAACCATTTTGGGGGTTAAAAATAATAACCTAATTACTTGGGTTAATTTAACCCCTGATGTGTTCTGTCCTATATTTAACCAGCAATAGGATTAAAAACAACCCAATTTTGGAAGTTTTTAACACTGTGTTTTTTAGAGTGCATGATTAGATTTAGATATTAGATATAGATTTAGATAAGTAGTAAATATGTAGTAGGTAGTTAAAGACAATATTATTTTACAGTTTTATTTATATTTTATTGCTATTTTTATGTAATAAAACTTTTTGTAATTAAATAATTAGAAACATCTGTGTGGAGTTTGGATGTTTACCCAATGTTCCTGTGGGTTTCCTCCGGGCACTTCGATTTTTCCTACAGTCCAAACACATGCAGTATAGGGGAATTGGGAAAACAAAATTGGCCTTAGTGTATGAGTGCATGTGTGCTGCATAAAACATATGCCGGAATAGTTGGTGGTTCATTCAGCTGTGGCAACCCCTGATAAATAAGATACTAAGCCGAATGATAATGAATGAATGAATCAATCAATAGTTAGAAACATATCTATTCATAATTTTCCACTAATAACATTTCAACTCTATTCATCACTAACTATTGATTGTTTTCATGACAGAAATAATCTAGATTAATGGACATTTGTCTGTCATCTTTTGTTCAATCAATCAGTTTATTCACTGCAGGCATTCATTTTATGCCTGACGTGTAGAATTAAAGTCCATTGTTTGCATCAACTATCATTCACATCTTTAGCCTGCGCTTCTGATTTTACTGAGAGCAACAAAGAGGAAACAGTTTTAAATGTGAGGTCATGATTAATCAAATACAAGCAACTCCATATTTTTCCTGCTTGCTATGTTCACAGTAAGGCCATGTTTATATCCACACACACACACACACACACACACACACACACACACACACACACACACACACACACACACACCTCACTTGCTTCTCTCTATGGTCCCCCTGACAACAGATCCAGCACCCCAGACCAGATGCTTCACAATTACCCACAATTCCCCTGGAATAGTTCCCGCCTCATTGAGTCTTCAGCCAAAGTCAGACAGCTGCATCTCGTCAACACACACACACACCCACACACACACGCACACTGATGTGACCCGCAGCCTCACCCCATCTGTTATGGCCAAGATGATGTCACCTATTTCCCAACAGGTTAGACACACCTAAAAGTTTGATTTCATTCAGCAAATCTGTATTTTTATGGGCTCAAAAGTTTAAAGGTCCCCTGAAGTGCCTTTAATGTGTACGAAGTATGTCATGAGAACTGAGACAGGAAGGCGGTTTAGGCCATATAGATTAGCTCCTCCAATTAAAAAAAAAAAAACAATACAATAGTATTATTTCTCAGCTCAGCCAGTCAGAGTCTGTGAGCTAAAGCACATCTGCCGCATGAAAACCACAGTTTATCGAAGTAATGCTGAAAACAGATTCATTCATTCATTTTCTTTTCAGTCCCTTTTTTTCCTTGGTCCCTTTAATAATCAGGGGTCACCACAGCGGAATGAACCACCAACTTATCCAGCATATGTCTAGCCCTTCCAGCTGCAACCTAGCACTGGTAAATAAAAACAGATTCTGTGATTCAAAATATGGCATTTGGTGTATTCGTGGGTGTGATACATTATGTGGTCTGCAGCGACTCATGCACATGATGCTCTCTGTGCTCGTGTCTTTAGACTGGAGCACATTTGTATGCATATTTACTATTCTGAATCGTTTATCCCCTATATAGTGTGCTATACAATATGTCATTCACAATATAACGATTGTGTAAACAGACATGATTTTGAATGTTTAAGCTTTCTTTAGGCTGACTGTACAGATGGGGCCTTTAAAAATGCACATCTCAGAGAACAGAATACAATGACTAATCCCGGTTCACTGCAGTACTCAGGGAAATTCTCTGACTCAGGAAATACTTTACCATCAGGGGGCAGCCGAGCTTCATTCTCAGTAGTGGGCAATTCTGAAGGTGGAGGACTCGATGCCATGAGTGCATGTTTCTCCATAAAAGGTGGAGGTGTTTTCTCCATGTTTTGTATATACTTGCCAAAATATAATACAATGCTGTGCCTGGGATAATTGTGTTTGATGTTTTCTGATAAGAGACATAGTTGAATTTTAGACACAGTATTGCCGACTCACCACAGCCATGGCTCTAACGTTACATTTTTGACTGAAGGCCTAAATACAAAACTTTTCACACAGCTCAGTTAAATGTTGTTTGATAAGGCTAGTTATCAATAAACTTTTAAATCCAAAATGAAAAGTAAAATACAGGTTGTAATTTAATTTAATATAGTTTAAATAAAAAAAATATGGTGCCACGGTGGCGTAGTGGGTAGCACATTCGCCTCACAGCAAGAAGGTCGCTGGGTCAGTTATTTTGGTTATTTTCTGGGTAACAATTTCTAAGACTTGAATCAATGAAACCCTAGCACCACACAGACACATCAACCCAGCTCCTTGGGTCAAATCAACTCACAGCAGGGGCTGACTGCGATGCCACATATAAATATATATATATATATTATTATTATTATAAATGTTTACGAGCATGGCATTTCTGTGTGGAGTTTGCATGTTCTCCCCGGGGTTGCGTGGGTTTCCTCCGGGTGCTCCGGTTTCCCCCACAGCCCAAAGATATGCGGTACAGGTGAATTGGGTAAGCAAAATTGTCCGTAGTGTATGTGTGTGAATGAGTGTGTATGGATGTTTCCCAGAGATTGGTTACAGCTGTAACGGCATCCGCTGTATAAAACATATGCTGGATAAGTTGGCGGTTCATTCAACTGTGGTGAACCCAGATTAATAAAGGGACTAATCCGAAAAGAAAATGAATGAATGAATGAATGAATGATAAATAAAACATATTTAATTGTCTATACAGTATATACTGTAGGTTCAACAAATATAACATATTTTTAAATTAAATAAATAGGCTATTTTTGGAAAAATGACCATGACCATGTTTATTCCATCAAAATAAACCCCCCAAAAATTAATAAGTATATTCTGTGTATTTGAAGAAGCAGTCAATCATGCATTGAAAAAATAAGCTCTAGCCTGTGTGTGCATTTTCCCTCTCTGGCTTGCCGTAGAGTATATGTTTTTTGTATTTATGTATTTTTGTATGTATTTTTGTACATGCACACAGACAGCTTTCTGGCTTTTCGGAGTTCTTGCCTGCATAGCCTCAACTAATAAATGTATCTGCCATTTTTTTTAAAAGGTACATGTTTTTACCTGAAGGGTCCATAATGGTAACTCAGAGATACTTTTTAGGTACATTAGGCACTAATATGCACCTTTGAGGTACCACTGTGGACTCTTTGGGTACAAATATGTATCTTTTGAAAAGGTTACACCCCAGTGACAGCTCCTGTACCTTTATTTCTGAGAGTGTACATACAGGAAAACCCTCTGCATGATTGCTCTGTTACATCTGAATAAATGGCCAGTTAAGGATGCAACTATAGTGTCTTGTGGATGACAGTACACGTCAGATAATAGAGAGTTTTATTGGTAAGTTCAGATTTGAAGCCAAAGTTTATGGTGGTGTCATAAATCACTGGTGTATTTTGGAGAAAGTGACAAGCTATATGTTTTAAATGCTTATATATTTTGCATGCATATTTTCTAGATGCATGTAGTTTTTCACTGTTTGGAGCATTCTCTCATAGATAACCTTGAGACTGGAAAACTTATGTTTGGATTTCAGCCAATACTTGATCCGTGCAAAATGATGATAGGATTAACCTTAATATCACACGTCAGTAAGTGTCATGTTCTGTCAGTGTTGTTTTAGGGATAAGAAAGTGGAAGCCAGAGATCTGCTCTTCCACCCAGATGACTTATTTATTTACTGGCACAAAAATGCTTTCATTCTAGTCCAGCTGAAAAGGGCAAGTGGCCAACAAAAAGCACAAAATGTTACAGGCTGTAAAAGGAAACACTAGAGAAAGAGTAGAATAAATGTGATTGAGGCAAGGGAAAGGACTGAAGTAACTTAATTACATCCTCAGTAATGAAGGAGCTAGGGATGGGTGTGGAGGAGAGGAGAAAAGGTGTAGACAAAATGTTCTGCTCAGAAAGGCCTTGGACTTCGGCAAAATGTTTTCAGTAATAGTTTTGTGCCTTGGAGCATTGTAAATTTTAATGAATGATAAAAAACCAATTATCAGTAGTCACATTTTAATACATGAACCAGCCAACTGACCTTTTCATAGGGAGCCGAGAAAATGGCCCTCCAGCAAAATTGTTGTTTTTTCCTTCTCTCTTTGCTTCCAGTTTAAAATAAATGTATTTTTAAAAAGACTCTCTTTACCTTTTTCTCAAGCTCACAATTTTTTTATTTACAGAATGTGTTAAAGCCATGGCTGTGAAGTCACTTTTATTTACTATGCAGTCTTTTTTTATGTAATAATCATACTATTTTTAGCGATTGAGTTTAATTAAGCAAAAGAGGTGACTGTATTTCACTTGCAGCATTCCTCACTTACCTTATTAATTTTATAAAACAGTTGATAAAATATATATATACTTTTAATATTTGTAATTAACTGTTTATATAAGGCCAAAGTTATGAGTGCTGTGTGTGTTTGTGTGTGTTTGTGTGTTTGTGTGTGTGTGTGTGTGTGTGTGTGTGTGTGTGTGTATATCAGAACATCATGGGTGCCTGAAGTGTCCATCAGTAGCATACCCTTTAAAATCCATTCTGAAGTTGCCAGTTTTGAGCAGTTTGATTTGGAGTGACGATTCAATATGGCGTTCATGTTTGTTTTACTCAAAAATGCCCTTCATATGGGTGATATGTCCAATGTATATTTGGAATGTACTTTGAAACTGAGGCTTAATTAGCCATAAGCACTCAGTCAACCAATCAGAAAACAGTAGAATTTTATACACTCATTCTGGTCTGTTCCATTTATTCAAGTTAAGTACCTTGTGAATCGATGCCCCAAAGCATAGCTTTTGTGGATAAACTTGTTATTGCAAAAAAACGAAAAGCACATGTGTGACCTGAGCAAAGAATCCTGAACAAAACCCTGTGTGTACAGCATGTGCTTACTGTTCTGATGATGAAATTCACATCACATGCACTCTACGCTGAGACACTGCACACAAATAAACCAACCCAGGCTTATTGAAAATATGTGCCCAGAGCTACACTTTTGAGAACTGAGAATTATGTACCCTGGACTACATGTGCTTGCCGTTTTTGTTTACACAAATCCACTAGAGGCCGACATGTACATGAAATAATTTACTGGGGCACATTTTCTCATACGTGCCTTTTTTCGTAAATCCACTAATGTCCTTCTCGAGCATGTCTGTGAGAGAAGCCGGTTGGCTTGTCATCATGCATTATAAATCACCCCTTCCCTAAACCCAATAGATATTGTTTTCAAAAGCAAACTAGAAGAGAAAAGCCATAGCGGCAACTTGCTTTTACTACAATCTCACACTGCTCTTTTGGGGTTTTGTTTTACCTGATTTCTGGAACTGTCCTTTGCTGGACTCAAACTCTGTATGGCGCCATTCATGGTGAGCTACCAAACAAACCAGCCACACCAGAAAAGCTGTCCATGCATACAGAGTCAGAGTTACCTCCCCATTGTGTTCGTTTTATGCACAAAATGCAGCCATGTACCCACAAGCACATATTTCTTGATCCTTAAAAGTGTAGCCCTGGGCTAATTTTCCCTATGAGCCTGTGTTGCATAAAACATGAAGAATTCTTCACTATACATTTTATTTTCATCCATCCAATTTCACTGGGACTGCATCATGGATGAGTTCTATTGCTGCTTGCACCTGAAATCAGCACATGGAAACTAGCACTTCCTCGTTCACAACTTCTGAAAGGTTCAATGTTTCCATGAAATTGAGTCTCTCCCACCTCTTGCCAATTCTTTCTTAACTTTTAGAAAGTTTCAATTACATACTTGTCCCTGAAATTCTACTTGGTTTCATCTATTTAACATGAAGGCCACCTCTTTCCTCTTCCATGCAGCTTTTCCCTGTCTCTCAAAGGATTACTGAGATCTGAAGCATGCTGGGATTGCTTCAGGTGTGGCGCTGTTCATCTCTGTTTCAGTGAGACAAGCGATACGTGAGACAGGTGGATTGATTCAGACGACACAGACAGGTTGGAAGAAAAAAAAAATCACGTTAAGTATGGATTCTGAAGGACAAGTTTGTTCTTATCTGGGAACAAGTGAACAAAACAGAAAAGCTGCTTAAATCCTTTTACTTTTGTTGAGAAATTCCTTCCAATATTTATTGCATCGAGATACACAGGGGGTGGGGGGAATCTTGTTTTTTATCCTTGTAGTGATGCGTAAATCCTGTTGCATGGCCTTCTAAACATCTAAAATGTGATGTAGTGTGAGACTGCCAATTCAGAAACGCTATATAGGAACACAATTACCCACAGTACTGAGAAGTTACAAGTCAAAACCAGCAAAAACAAAAGGCTTCAACATTCCCATGGAAGCTCAGTGAGAGTCTAAAGATCATTCGGATAAATGTCTTATTAAAAACCAAGGAGATAAGCATGCCGCCTGCCAAATATTGCAACTTCCTGTCCATCTCCTAATGAGCTGTCATAACGATGACTGATTGCACTGGGAACAATGAAATCTTTCATATCGGAGCTGAGAGGTCTTTTGTTCAACCCCGGTTGCATTTGGGAGACCTCCAGAACGACGGGCTTTTGTCGCAGTAAAAGAGGAAGGCCTGATTAGACACGCCAGGGATGTGAAATTTCTCTAATGAAAGGACTATTGTAGGATATTGTCTCGATACAACAGTGGGGCGGATATTGCAGTCGTTTTCCTCACAAAAGCTCAATGGCTAAAGTCAGGCCAAAACCTTTTATCAATGTGCAAAATATTCCAGTTCAATAATGACAAGACCTCGTCCACTCTGTGCTATTAACATATTGGACCCGTGCCACAGAACAGCAGCTGATATTCACTTCTGCACACAGACGTCTGATGTTATTGGGCTGGTGGTGATTCATCTGCTGATCATTTAAAAGCTGAAAGTGTTACTCTGACATATCTAATTAAGAAAGTTTGGAATAGGATGAAATGCTTATTGATCTATGTGTTTGTCTTGTCTGTCTCTGTCTTTCTGTCTGTCTGTCTGTCTGTCTATTTGTCTATTTATCTGTCTAATCTAGGGTATTACATTTAATTAAAACTACAAGCCAAAATTTTGGTAAATGAAATAAATGTTACCTTGGGGGGGAACTATTTTTTCCTAGTTTTAAGGAATTAAAGTTTTATTTAATTTAACTTAAAACTAAAATTTAAATAATAATAAAAGATATATTCACACATTTGACATAAATGCACATTAAACCTTTATCAAACACTATAACACACATAAAACAATTCAGACTACTTTATTCATAACCCCTAGACTTGATATTGAATTGGTCATTGGTGTTGCATTTTGAAAATCCAAGGCCAAAGTTAGAAGTTGTAAAGTTTCAGTGTATTTTTACACATGTGAGTCATTTAAAAGTCTTGTTATATTTGTTTGATGTTCATGTAAATTTTGATTGGATAAAATGCTTTGGTGTAATATTTTTTTATTATTATTTTGATGTGTGCTTTTGAGACAATATGGAACCAGCTTTGTGTTTGACTTTTATGCATTCATTAAAAATATTAAAATGAATTAAATTGTGAAAACAAATAAATTACATAAACTTCAATTGGAGAAACATTAAACTGAATTTTACACTTTTTAAAGAATGAACTATGAGGTTGTAGATCCTTGGACACGCCATAGAACGGGTGCCCAACCCTGTTTCAGGAGATTTACCTTCCTGCAGATTTCAGTAGCAACCCATTTCAAACACACCTGCCTGTAATTTATTAATTAAATACCACAGTATATATCTAATTTGTTGGAGTACTGTTCGAATACTTCCAATACCAGATCAGCAGATATACTCTTGCTTAAGATGCCATCTTTTCTCACAGAGTTAGGTCGATCTGCATTCTCTAAATATGCTCCTTATGTATGGAATGAGTTTCAAGTTATACTACATATGAAATCCGTAGCATCTAAAACTATATTTAAAAATATTTTAAGATTGTCAATTTAGAACAGTGCACGTTTTTAACAATTGATTATGGTTTATACTATTTTTGTGTGTGTGTATGTGTTGTGACTATGCTGCCTGTCTTGACCAGGGCTCCCTGGTAGAAGAAATATTGTATCTCTATGGGGCATTCCTGGTTAAATAATAAATAAATAAATATAAGTATGAATGTAATTAATTGGTTCAGGTGTGTTTGCAGGAAGATAGATATCCAGGATCAGGGATCAGAGCCATTTTTGGTAACACAATTAAGGAACCTTTCAATGAACCATTCGTTAAAAATAGGCTAACATTTTTTTTTTATACACTGAAGAACTTTTTAATATTCTAAAGAACAGTTTTATGGAATTTAAAGGTTCAGTTGATATTAAAATTAATTAATGGGACCACCGAAGACAATAACCAGCCTTTCAGATTGCAGGTTAAGCTTTATCCTGGTCTAAATAGCACCTAATTAAAGTGTTTTAAATTCTCTAGTTTAACTAAGAGCTTGGAAGCCATTGGAATAATTGTCATTAATTTACTGTCTTTAATACCAAACATCTGCTATTGTTTCCTTTCAGCTCATTTAAAAAACAGCTGCATGTTTGGAGTGTAGGTTTATGTCAGACACACACACACACACACACACACACACACACACACACACACCTTGCCATCATCTTTGATCCCCTCTGAACCTCAGCCGTGTCCAACGGTGTATGTGTAAGAAAGTAAAAATGACTAATGACTCTTACACCGTCTGTTGCCTGCTGAATCGAGGCAGGAATTATTGGCGCGAGAGGAAGCGAGGTGAGGCAGGGAAAGGCTTTATCCTTGAGGAAGCGCATTCTTTGACATTGGCAGCGTCTTGCTGTTGGTGCAGCTTTAGGGCACTTTTACGTTGGCCGTAAAATATGACTTTGTCTGAGCCCCATTTGTTTTGCAGTCGTTTCCCCGTGAGGGAGGTGAGGCTAAACTGCAGTGATATAGTGACTCCTGTACCCCGGATCTCTGCTTTATGGAGCCATTAAGAAGTTCCAACCTACCACAATTTCTTAAAGTGCTCAATAACTTTGTATGCTGACTGTGTCGCTCTGTTGAAGTTGTAGCTTTTAAAGTTTTTTGGATGACATTTTGCCAATATATAATGAAAATGAAGGCCGGCGTGTACGCATACAAACACCCACAGAGAATAAGAGACGGGAGGAGATGGCACCTGTCACCTCATGTTACGCAGGAATGGCAGAATTTGATTTCGGTGGTTGACTTTGTGCCATAACTCTTAACTTTGCCCCCATTCTTCTCTCTACTCTGAAAAGGACAAATGGGGAAAATGCTTAGACCATTAACCAGAGAGCCAAATTTAAAAACAACTTCACATTAATTTTGTACTCCTAAAATTTCCATTTTAATTTAGTAAAGTAAAAAAAAGATGTGTGTGTCTAATTCCAAGTTTACTCATTCCTAGACCTTTTTTTCATGTAATTATTTCAATGAACAAATTTCATGCTGTTTTAAAATAGCGGTGTAAAAACCTGGCCCAGGGTCAGGTTAATTAGATCAACTCTGTAGTTAAGTGACCCCACTTAATTACAGAGTTTATCTTATTAATCTGATCCAGCAAATCAAGGTGTTTAGGATTACTAGAGGCCTCCGGCGTGTGTGTTGGGGCTGAACTGCAGGATGTTGGACACTGATCACATAATGCTTTCGTGAACTAAAAACACTGACACTGTCTTTTTGCAGACAAACATAGAAAGTTACCTGACCACATAGAATTTTTTTAATTGAATGTACAGTTAAGGTATAGAAATCATGTGTGAGAAGTAGGGATGCTCCGATCGATCGGCCGAAGATCGGTATCGGCCGATAATCACATTTTATGACTCGATCGGTACTCGCTAACTTGACCGATCTTACGAACCGATCACAATTGATTTAATTAAATCTAATGAATTGCATCAAACTACTCAAATTTGTTCATTTATATAAGTTTAAAAAAAATTGTTTGTTTTGTTTTGTTTTTATTTTGACCTGCTCAGGCTTGTGTTTGACAATGTTTAAGTTAAATCAGACTTCTCCATTTTAGGAGATGAAATGTTTATTTTGTCCTTCACCGTTCACTGTACTACTGGACAATGTTTAAATAAACCTTGTGGGTTGCATCAGCCTGCTCAATTTTAATTTTTTTTTTGTCTCTAATTCAGTATACTGATGTGCATAGTGTTATGCATTAACCCCATTGTAAAAGCATATTAAAATATTCACTGTATAATAAATACTTATTTGTGATTATTTAGTACTCTGTTAAAACAATAGTTTTATTATATATAGTGTTAAAATGTAACAAAAATATAACAAAGGTAACAACAATAGTATTACTTTATCTGAAAAAAGTTAATGGTGTTGAGAGAGCTTACATATCAGTTATATAAACTTGAAGCATCAGAATCGGCATTGGTATCGGCCGATCAGCATGACAAAAAATCGGTACTCGGTATCGGTGTCAAAATTCCTGATCGGAGCATCCCTAGTGAGAAGATCGCAATACATGTGTGTGATTTTGACGTCAAGACATAAATTTGTATAATGCAATGGGTGTGACATAGCTATTACAAAGGGAAGGTGACTTTAGGCCCACACGGAATCTGCACGCGCAGATTTCTGCAGATTTTTAGCTAAGCATTAATTCTGTTTATTTACTTGAGTAAATGTTTGTAAACGTATATTTATTCAGTTTTTATATTATTTTCAGTATAATTATTGGACTTATGTGAATATATTCATATGATTTATTTACAATACAGTCTGTTAAGTAATATTTTCTGTCTTTTAGTAGACATATTATATGAAATACTTGCTTTGTTTAACAAACAAGTGGATCTAATTGGATTTGCATTGTAAACATTAAATAAAAGTAAAAAAGGTATTCTGTGGCGCCACGGTGGCCTAGTGGGTAGCACTAGGCCTCACAGCAAGAAGGTCGCTGGTTTGATCCCCGGCTGGGCCAGTTGGCATTTCTGTGTGGAGTTTGCATGTTCTCCCCGTGGTTGCGTGGGTTTCCTCCGGGTGCTCCGGTTTCCCCCACAGTCCAAAGACGTGGTATAGGTGAATTGGGTAAGCTAAATTGTCCGTAGTGTATGTGTGTGAATGAGAATGTATGGATGTGTTTCCCAGAGATGGGTTGTGGCTGGAAGGGCATCCGCTGCGTAAAACAAATGCTGGATAAGTTGGCGGTTCATTCCGCTGTGGCGACCCCGGATTAATAAAGGGACTAAGCCGAAAGGAAAATGAATGAATGAATGAATGAAGGTATTCTGTTTTATTTCATATATTAAGTTTTGTTACCATACTCCCAAAATAATTCTGCATAAATCCGCAGATTTTTAACAAAATTCTCTGCAGAAAGAGCAAAAAATGTCGGCAGATTCTGCCTGGCTCTACTTCTGCGGCATTGGCCGTGTCCCCATTTTCCAAAATGCTATAAAAGAAAAAATACACAGTATCCAGAGAAGGTAATCTTTAGGCAGGGCAGTACTGTACACTATAAAAACAATGGATACATACAGAACCTTATTGTACTCACAAATCCAAAACTATCATTCTAAAAATAAAGCTGTTAGAATGACGGTGATCTGCCAGTAATGAATAAAAAAAATCTTGTTTAATGACTCACACAGTGTACTTTTATTAAATAGACTATTTCTGTACAGCATTCGTCTGCAGTAATTCAAACAAGAAACATATTGTTTAATTTTCAGTCTATTCTGAAATGTTTGAGCCTCTGTGACTTGTCCATTGATTCAGTTCAATTTCAGTTTGTGTCTGAAGGAAAAGCAATTTTGGCTCATAATAAAGACTTTGAGGATGTGAAGTAACTGGCTGTGGTTAGACACCATAAAATCTGAAGCAGATCAACAACACAGTCATAAATTGATAAATAATTGCTGAACATTGTTCTAAACGATTCCAGATTTAATAAAGGATATGATTCAGCCTGGAAAATGACAACAGTGAGCTTATCTCTCTTATTTGAGTTGAAAAAGAGTCATGACTAGGTTTTACATCATTGCATTATTCCTAATGATGTTATCATCCTGTTTCAAGCAGTGCAGGGTCATTGATTTAGATTTATCATTGATTCAATTGATTAGCGTGTGTTGTTTGTACATTGACCGGTTGTCTGGGACTTATAGTGGCTGCCGAGGGTTCTGAGGGAATAAGCTGGTGCCTTGGCGCAGCTGCTTTGTTCTTCTGGATTTGTGTTGTAACACCAGTAGTAGAAATCACTAGAAGGGGAAAAATATGCTCCCATCCCACTGGCAACCGCCCAGTCTGGGAAGGTATTGTCTTCCATAATTGTTCCGGAAAAAGAGAGAGCCAAGACAATGAAGCTAACAAGCTGTCTGTGGAATCCTTAATTTAAGAGCCTAGTGATAAAAACAGATTTCAATTTCGGTTGCTTCCCTCCCTCTCTCCCTCCTCCATATTCTCTCGCTGTCTCTGCAGCAGTGTAATATATGCAGTGAGAAGGTCATGGTTTTGTGATTCCAGTGTGAGATGAGTGTGGTGGGAAACGCACACACACAAACACACAACGTCATGCAAATGCAATGGCCAGAAGCCCAGTGATGACAACAGCAAATCAACCAGCAGTTTCATTTGATCAAATGGCCTCCTTATGTCAAACTCCCAAGGATTCGAATATTTAGTTTCTGATATCTTCGTTGTCAACACAACAACGTTTTAGGTACACGTACCTCACAGTGACATATTTTCAAAGCTTTTTGTTTATTTGTTTTCTCTCATCATTAATATGTCTATAGCTATGTTTCCATCCACCTATTTTCGAAAATATGCATAAAAATATATGCGCATAACTGAATTGGATAAACATTTTTTATTCAATAATTAGCATAAACTACAATTGAAACACTTTTACCAAACAAATTCCAGTATGTGCCTTAAAAATGTGATTAGTCATGTGGTTTTGTTATAAGAGATCATGTGATGATAAAAGTGTGTGAATGGACAAACTAGCAGGCTGAACACATTTTAAAATGCCTTAACCATTCAGTATGAGTGTTATTATATTATTAATTACCTCCAGAAGTGTCAAGAGCATCTGTGCTCTGTGTCTGATGCCTTCAAATGCCATCACGCGTTCATAGCATGTCAGCATCGCCTTCTGAAGTAATGTATTAAATTAAGAAAAGATTCACACAGCTTCACCTACTGCAGCAAATTCCATTTTAACTGTTAACATTTAGCGCCAGTTAATTAGGAAGTGACGATATTGTTCTCTTTGACTCATTGGATGGAAACTCTCACATCTTTTATGTGATATTCCAGTTTTACACATGAAGTTAATTCACATTTTTCTATGGAAGCATAGCTTATGAGACGTCTCTTGTCAATACATTCAGAATATGTTTTTAAGATGTTTATTTTTTAGAATGTTTGTAACGCAGACTGTTAAAAGGCACAACTCATGTTTACTAGATTAAGCGCTAATAAAACAATGTCTTGCTGACATTTGTGTGCTATCAGGGCAATTATGGTTAGGTTATGTTAGTGCTTCATGAGCTGATGCTATTCAAACAACGTACTTATCTTATCAAAATATTTGTCATATTTGAGCTACTGTGGCAAAATTTAGTTTTAGGCCAAAAAATTACTTTTTTCCAATCTTTTAGAAATGTATAAACAACAGCATGTACAGAAGCAGTGTTGCCAGATTGGGTGGTTGTTCAACTACTTTTTATGGTTTTGAATTTGACTGTGTTGGTAAAAACGTCATTGACGGATTGACAAAATTTGGGTGGTTTTAAAACAACATTTGTTTAACAAAACATAACTGTACACCTCTATCCCATTTAGTAACTAGTAGCCAGTATATAGTGGAAACCATATGGGCCCACCCATAAGAGGAGGTGAAGAAAAATTGTATTAAAATCTGACTCCTCTTCGCATGCACGCACACCACACTGCACCTGCAGTTAATCTCACAGCAGTTCATCACAACACTTATATCAATAATGTTTTTCCACAATTGACAACAAGAACAAACCTTGTCTGATGGACAAGCAGCACCTAATACAGTAATGTTCAAAAGAATTTAAAATGCCTAATGGGACGAATTTATACCCCATTCCGAAAGAAAAAACACTCTAATATGTTATATAATCCACACGATAATAAGTGCCGTGTGTGGGTGAGATGTTATCTGGTTATGTTGTGGTTCTGTGACTGCTGGTGTTGGTTGGTGTGTGGTTAAACAAATATGACAGTTAAAGAAACTATGTTAATTTAGATTTAAATATAAATAATTATAATATTAATCTAATATTTTAAGTGATTTATTTTTATGTATTTATTTGTTTATTTTTTTGTGTGTTTGCATTTGGGTGGGTTTGGACAGTTTTGGGGCTGGAAAAAGTCAGCTATATCTGGCAACACTGTAGTCACTTTCAAACCAAGTGCTTTTCTGTTGGTCGGCAAAGTAAATTTATGTGATCCAACTTGAACGCAAGCAAAAATATGTGTATATTTATACATTTACTTCTGGTTTTCAAACAGGCACTGCTCCAACAACTCTGCCTGCAGCATTTCTCAGTGCGAAAATGTGTTTTGAAAATGCATTTCACTGATTTAAGAGATATACTGTAAGTGTTAGCTCATCAGCGCCTGTTGATTGGTCACTTAACCCACCAATGGCATCCTAAACTTGGTCACTGTTCTTGTGAAATTTGATTATTGCCTTTACAGTGGTTATAATTTATTAACCTTAAAAGCATTTGTAAACCCTAAATAAATACATATTTGTGCAAGATCCTCTTTTTTCCATTACTTATTGAACAGAGGCTATTGTTCAGCTGTTAAAACTCACATCTTGAGATTTGGCTTCATGGCGGAAAGAAAAAAAAAGAAAGGGGTTTTTAAAGACGGTAGTATAAACACAATATTACACAAGTAGCTTTGCAATATTGGTGTGATATGACTCATACATATTATTGTTTTATTCATTCATTTTTCTTCAGCTTAGTCCCTTATTCTTCAGGGGTTGCCACAGTGGAATGAACCACCAATTTTTCCAGCATATGTTTTCCTCAGCGGATGCACTTCCAGCCACAACCCAGTACTGGGAAACACAAATATGCTCTCGCATCCACACACACACTCATACACTACGACCAATTTAGTTTATTCAATTCACCTAGCATCTTTGGACTGTGAGGGCAACTGGAGCACCCAGAGGAAACCCACGTGAACACAAGGAGAACATGCAAACACCACACAAAAACGCCAACTGACCCAGTCGAGACTCAAACCAGCGACCTTTTTGATGTGAGGCAACTGTCATTCTGTTAATTAACAGAATGAATTCAATTATTTACTCTTCTAATTGGTTGACGTAATATAAAAAGTAGTTGCAAGTACATCATCTGGGTATTTAAAGTGCACTTATTCATTTTAAAATTTACAGTGCATGCTCTTTAATATTTATACTGCAATATGGTGTAGAAAAGTGGATAAGTATTCAGTTTGGGACACACCCCTTGTGTCTTAACTGTTTTGTCAGCATGCATGTCTTCAGCTTAACCTTCAACAATCAGACCTGGAATCTAAAAGAAGTGTCCAAATGGACATGTAAACACTGACCAAAGGAGAACTGTTACGTGCGTTGTAGGTCATTAGAGCTGACATTTCCAGAGTGTGATCATCTCTTCCTGGCTGAGTCCAGCTGGAATACACTAATGATTACAGCAGAGGCCTACGAGCTTTGCAGATGGATCAGAAATGAATATGTATCTACGCATTTGCACACACTGCTTAAATCTCCCATTAGAGAAAGAGCATTGAAGCACGTACGCGTAAGCTCCGCTGGCCTCTTAAGTAGACAGAAATGTGAACTAGCGATAAGACTAAATCTAAGAGGGCAGAGGATTAACTAAGGATGTGAATCTTTGTTTAACCCGTGACCTCTAAATGCATTTGGTCATTGGGGATTCACTGACTGGTTTAAAGGTTGTGACCTTCCACGGATTTTCCAAAGACATTGATAACCATGTCAAGGGTCATACAGTCATGCTGGGGAGATTTTAATGAAGCACCTGGAAATAAATTGCCTTATATTAGAAACTCTAGCATCTAATCATTTTGGTTTAGGCGTGTAATAGCAGCTACAATGTGAAAAAAATATATAATATAATATAATATAATATAATATAATATAATATAATATAAT
>CAIGQQ010033238.1:1335293-1355904 GCA_903798035.1 Danio albolineatus
AGAGACAGAAAGACAATCTTAACAGAATGCAGACTAAATTACCAGTGTCTTAATGTAGATCTCCACACTTGAACAGTTCAGAAACTTGAAACTTAAAAGACTAAATGCAAAGGTCAGTTCACTATAGTTATCTAAAAGCCAACGCACAACATGCATTCCATCTCTCCTGTCTCTACAGACGTCAGTTATTTTCACACCTGTCCCCTGCCTTTTTCTCAGTGCTAAGGTTTAGAACACCTTGACCTTTTAATGGAGACCAAACCGATCATCAGTATTTTTCTATAACTGCCCAAGCACTGTATGCTGTCTGTATAGTTTGATATTCATGAGATAGCTCAAAATAACCCTCCAGCCAGATAATTGGAATTTTAATTATGCATGATATTAACCTTGAAACAAAAACAATGCTGTTCTATTACCCTTGTGATGTTGTCTGTCTTACAGTGGTTCCATGAACCATTTCATTCAGAATTGACTCAGTCTGTCGAAATGGCTTCAGCTGCAGGCAAAGACACTTTTATGAGACAGTCATTTTGCAGATTAATTCCTTTTATAGCACATCTTTTACAGAACAAAGAGAAAAACAAGAAAACAAGACAAGAAAGGGGCAGAAAAAAACTGAGGATCAAGCATGAGAAATAGCAGATATGCAGGGTGGTATCTGCTGTCACACTGGGAGGAAAAGAAGAAAAAAAAGCATCCATTAAGCCTTCATTATTCAACTAATGACTCAAATTGTTCCATTATAATATGGCAAAAAATTTCACAGAGTCTCCAAGCTCTTACAGAACTGCTGAAATTGGACATTTCAGCAAAATTAAAGCTGTAATTTGCCACATTACCATTTCAAATCTTGAGAGATAAACTAGCTGAATTAAGCATGAGAGAATTTACCATCACGAGACTATTAATACCTCCTGAACTAGAATGAGTCTTGGGGAAAAATGATCAGATTTCCATACCGATGTTCGGTTTTCTTGCTATGCAAGGCTCTACGCGCAAACATCCCTGAAAATAATGACACCAGAATAAAGATCTTGCTAAACTATTAATTAAAAGAAGCAATTTGTTCATTAAGGTCATGTAAGCAGCAGCTCATTTGCATTTAAAAAGGTGTGAAAACATTTGCTATCACACAAAAAGGGGCATTTTAGTATAAGAATGTTACAATCAAAGCTTGATATTTCACAGACGCATAGTTGGGAAAGCTAAGAATTATATTCTATCATGACAAAGCATCATAATATGACCCATTTAATTTATAAATCAACTAAATGAACACTACTAAATCAAAAGAGATGATCACTGTCGTTATTCTGCAGTTCATGGTCATTTGATTACATCATATGTAATACAGATTGCACGAACATTGTCAGCTCAAAATAAAAATGCATTCTTTCACTGAAAAACATCTTTTCTTTCTGTGATGGTGATTCGGAATGCAGTACAAAAAGTGGTGCAAAGAAAATACATCATCTTCTCTAATCGTGTTTCTGTACTTCTACTATTCTTCATAATCACACAGGCATTTCTGCTCAGTTAAGTTTGGTTACCAACTTGGGTATTAAGTCCTAATGGTTTTCCCTCATTGGTTTCTGGCACACTCCACTGCAGCATCAGTCCATAATCTTTGCTTCCTCTCAACTTCACAAAGCATTAGACCTGTTTCCATGCGCCAGCACAGTATTAATGAAGGAGAGCTGTAATTATACACTGAATATTTCTTTAATAATGGCCATAAATTATAAAATGGCTACCGAGAGTGTGCCATTCACAATTATTGCACTGTAAAAAGCAAGTTACTTTAAATAAAGAGAGTAAACCTGTTCCCTTAAAAGCACCAAATTGACTTTACTTTTAAAAAAGCAAGTATACCTATTGTAAATTGGCTTAATTAAATCCAATATCATAATTATGCACATAGTTCATTTAAGGCAAAAAGTTTTATTTAATTTTAAGACAACAGATTTACTCACTCTAAGTACTGCTTTTTACTGTGTACAAATTTGATTGTCAGTTAGTATAATTTACATGAGGAAGCCGTTCACATTTACAGGCTATAATTGGTCATTTGCTCGCACAAAAAGGAAAACAGAATCATGGGGTTTTTGAAAAGGCTAAAATGAATGAGAATGCTGTAAACTCATGAGGTGTTGTTTTCATGTGCAGTTTGGAAAAGGTTTGAAAGTGATCTTTTGCTCACACATACTGTAGTAAGAGAAGAATAAATATAATTGTGTTGTCATGAAACATCAATTTCAATGGAATGTTTTTTGAAGTGTTTGGGGTAATAGATTACTGATAGATAATCAGATTACTTTTCATGAAGTTACAACATACTTTTAAACTTACAGGAAAAGAGAGTACAAAAATAAATTATTAATAGTTGTTCTCTCTTTTCCTGTAAGATTAAATGTTGTAACTTCATGATTCATGATAAATATATATTTTTTCTTATTAATATATTACATTAACCTGGCTGTGAAGTGCTCCCTCTCACATGTTTTAAATGTCAATAGTACTTTTACAAAGTTTACATTCAGCTTTTCTGTCATCAACATTTTAACACCTTATTACACACTTAGGCCCAATCCCAATTCTATTTTTGCACCCCTACCCCTTGGCCCTTCCACTTCCCCTTAACCCTTACAACCGAGGGTTAAGGGGAAGGGCTTCAAAACGTACCCCTAAGAATTGGGACAGCACTTCAAAACCTGCACACGTCATCATATGTCATCGCGATCTCTTGCTTCATATGAGATCAAACGATCGCGACTGCTGTAGTTATTCCAGTTGTGTTATTTTTTGGTGTTTATCTTCAGGAAATCACTGAAGGCGTATATTATGTTATCATAACGATCTAATGTGGCAATAAGATCTGAACTGTACTGTGCATTTACTCCATGGCCATACTCATCTATGTAAACACACGAAAACAACATTAACATTATGGCAGACACTGTAAAAGCTCATTCCCAGACACTAGACATTACTGACAGGGTATTCGAGTGTCATCATGGTTCAGAATGTTCTGGGACCGCTGTACTGGAGTTATGATTATGGATTATAAATTGCGAAATTTAGCGGGTTTTTTTTGGTGTTTTTTTTTTAAGCATGACGGTAAAAGACGAACGCGGTTATGAATATATTAAAACATATGTTTGTTTGTCGCAAAAATTCGTAATAATGACAAAAAAATACTAATTTGTGGATCTCCTTACTTCCGGGTTCAGCTATCCTGCCACTGAGGCAGGTGCATTCTGGGAAAATTTCTTACCCCTCCGTTTTAAGTGTGGTCCTGAAAAATCTTCGTTCGACGGGGTGTATACTCCTTGCCCTTAGCCCTACCCATTCAAGCTAAAGAGAATTGGGACGCCTCTACCCCTTGACGTGAACGTGCAAAACGAGGGGTAGGGGTAAGGGGAAGGGCTAAGGGGGAGAATTGGGATTGGGCCTTATTATCCTGGCACGATAGCCTTCGCTAACAGTTAGTCTGTTGACTGCATTTGACTGAAGTGTCCGCCAGTTAATGAGTGAGAGATGAATAAAATGCAACTGAAAATGGACTAACAATAACAACAGGTATGAAACAGCACGTTATATAAAAATATACGGTACAGAAAAATTATATTATTATAACTAGCATGTTTGCCTCACAGCAAGAAGGTCGCTGGTTTGAGCCCCGGCTGGGTCAGTTGGCATTTCTGTGTGGAGTTTGCATGTTCTCCCTGTGGTTGCGTGGGTTTTCTGCGGGTGCTCTGGTTTTCCCCACAAGTCCAAAGACATGTGGTACAGGTGAATTGGGTAGGCTAAATTGTCCATATGTATGAATGAAGGGGTGTGTCTGGATGTTTCCCAGAGATGGGTTGCGGCTGGAAGGGCATCCGCTGCGTAAAACATATGCTGGATAGGTTAAGAAAATGAATGAATGAATAAAGGACTTAGTACTAAAATATAAAGTGACAAAAAAAAACCCCACATGATTGGACTAGACCTTTTGAAATGGCATGTTATTCCAGAAATTCCATGACCCATGGGAACCCTGTAAACATTACAACCAAAACAGTTTTATTTGATGTAATTCAAGTTTCTTTGCTGCTGACCTTCCATGATCCCATTCAATCATGACATTGGCATGACATTGACATGGGTTGATATTTTCTTCAGATGAAAGCAATGCAAAAGTGTTATAGTAGAAATGTTATATTAGTAATGTCTCAACAAACAAAAATGTTTATCATGTGTCTATTGTGGCTCTAGAAGTAGGCACACTTAAAAGCACATGCCTAAAAAATAGTCATATGTTTTTTTTATGTAAATCTTGCTGATATTAAACAAAGACCTCCAAAAACATTTTGAAAAATTGCAGTTCACGACCCATTTTGATGGGTGATTTTCCCAGCATGAACTTCTGTGCTGACTGAGGGCAGTGCGTTCCACCCTTTTTTCACTCGACTATTACTTTGTACTTATTTTTTGTTCTCTCTCCATCTCTTCTTCAAAGGGGGCTGAAGTCAAGTGTCGCTCTGTCCCTTTCTGCTTCAATAGTGCCTGTTCCATCAAAAGAGGCCGTCCAAAAAGGAGAGACGCAAACAGCACACATTCACACACTCACCTAAATTACCCCAATTAAGCCATATCCGTATTTCCTTTCACCCTGTCGCCATTATGTGTTTCTTGCTGTCAAAACTGGCTTTTCCTAACAGCAGCAGGACAATGCAACAGAACAGTGAGTCACCAAAAAATAGCTGGGTTGCCCAAGGATCACAAACCTTCAAGTTGCCTTGAATCTTGATTTTTTTTATTTAATTTTTTGCTTTGTGAGGGCAGAAACGTTTATATTTTCTTGACTAACAAGCTTTTCTGTTTCCATGTCAAGAATAAACAGGTATTTATTAGACAGTACTATAAAATATACATATTCAGGTAGGAAAACATTTATAGACCACTTGACAATTCTGTTTCTCTGGATCTATAGGAATGAGGTTGAGTAAAATTTTTTAGATTTTGTTTTTATTCAATTAATGTATGATAACATTCCTTCCAAATTTCAAACAAAAATAATGTCATTTAGATAATTTTTGGTGAAAATTAGGATTATTTCACCAAATATTGCTTTCTTAGTTAAAACATTGGTATTGTGTAGTCATGAAATTAACATAAACTTTTGTAGTGCAAGCATGAAACTAGGCATACGTTTTTGAATAACCTTGGATAACATTCATTCATTAATTTTCTTTTCGGCTTAGTCCCGATATAATCTGGGGTCGCCACAGCAGAATTGAACCACCAACTTATCCAGCATTTGTTTTACGCAGCGGATGCCCTTCCAGCTGCAACCCATCTCTGGGAAACATCCATACACACTCACTCGCACTCATACACTACGGACAATTCAGCCTTTCCAATTCACCTATACCACATGTCTTTGGACTTGTGGGGGAAACCGGAGCACCCGGAGGAAACCCACGCAACCACGGGGAGAACATGCAAACTCCACACAGAAATGCCAACTGACCTAGCCGAGGCTCGAATCAGCGACCTTCTTGCTGTGAGGTGAACGTGCTACTCACTCCGCCACCGTGGCGCCACCTTGGATAACAATATCTCTAAAATAAGTTCTTTTTAAATGTCTGGGTTAAAAAACAACTACAACTTTTCCCTACATTGAACACATAATCTTTTAAGAAAACATTTATAATATTTTAGAACAGTAAACATGTCAGGCTAAATAACTGAAATAAATCATTGACTTCTGCTGTCTTCATTAGTTTCAATGACTGCTTTAGACTGCTTTACAACACTTACAAACCCCTTACATATACATTATGAAGGTATAACAGAAAAAAACAGCGGTTTTAAAACCATGAATTTTCCAAACCAGGGTAAACCTTGAAACCGGTTATCGTCCCTTGCTTACATCATGAAACCCATTTAGAACCATTCATTACTTTTGATCAATTGTCGTTTTATTGTTCTAAATGACAACATTTATTTTAAATTTAGAAGAAATATGATCAGTAGTTAACAGAACAAAACAAAAGTTATGTTTTACTCAAACTACAAGTAGTATATATAAGTGTAACTATAACTGCACTGTAAAAAAAATCTATAATTTTACGGTTTATTTCTGGCAGCTGGGGTGAAAAAACTACCGTTAAAATTACAAAAATATACTGTACAATAACGAATATTAAATTACAGAAATTTCCTTACATTTAAATTTCTGGTAAATTTCTCTAATTTAATATACGTTATTTTACAGTAAATTCCAGTAATTTAATGGCCGTTATGTTCCGGCACCCCAGCTGCATACATACTGTACTTTTTGAAAAGCAGACTTACTGTACAGGAGATATCAATTATTAGCTATCAGAAAAATTTAGTAACATTGCAATCATGGGATATTTCTGTAAAGAGGCATTTGGTGTAGCTTTTTGGAGTATGTAATTATTACATTTATAAGTAGTCATAATAACAGAAGTGGTGTTTGTTTAAACCACATAATCTAGTCCCTGATGTTTACCAGTGTCATTTAAGCTGATGACAACAGCCCTGATGTGATTATCTAATAAGCGCTTTGTTGATGTGTAAACCTGAGATGAAACATAAGAGTCAGAAGAGCTGTGCTTTAATGCTGCGGTTTGATCTACACATTAAAAGACTTCAAATGAAACTTCTTTTAGTTCAAGTGAAGCATGTTGGTCGTGAAGGCATTAAGTTATTAAAAGAAAGAAACAAACAAACAAACAAATATACACACGCACACACAATTCAACAAAATGTTTTAGAGTTTTAAATATGAGGCCTGTTCAGATAAGGGCATTTCCTTTTTTTAGAGGTTGGGTACATTTTTGGGTCATTATTTTACCAAAGTAATTTGTGATTCAAGCATGCTTGTATTTGTTGCACAGCTAGGGTCCTACAAAATATCTGATTCCATTCTGCACTGAAAAAAGATCCATTGTATTTACATTTTATATGGGCTGAATTTAAACAAATAAAATTAAGTTGAACATTACTAAATTGAATTTGTTTGTTTAAATTCAGCCCATCTAAATTGTTCACAACCACTTACCTTACAAACAATGGTGAAAAAAGTACTGAAAAATGATACTCAAGTAAAAGTACCATTACATGCCCAAAAATGTAGTGCAAGTAGAGTAAAAGTATCTGTAGTAAATATTACTCAAAGTATGAGTAAAGAGTAGACCTTTTAGAAGTCCTCAAGAGTAGTGAGTAGAAAAGTAAAATTCGTTTACAGAATGTTACGTTTACACATCCTTGCACAAACAACATGTGGTGTATTCTTCCTATTTTTGTTTGTTCCTTCCAACCTTCCATCAATTATTTGTTTGTTCTCTCCTTCCTTCATTTATTAATTTGTTCATTGTTGTTTGCTCATATTTTTGTTCCTTCCTACATTAGGTCCTTTTGTTCATTCATTCGTTTGTTTGTTCCTTCCTTCCTTCCTTAGTTTGTTCAGTCATTCCTTGAACCCTTTATTCGTTTAGTCCTTCCTTCTTTCCTTCCTTCATTTGTTCGCTCATTCTTTCTTCCATATTTTTGTTCCTTCCTACATTAGGGCCTTTTGTTCACTCATTCATTTGTTGATTCCTTCCTTCCTTATTTTGTTCAGTCCTTCCTTGAATCCTTCCTTCATTCGTTTGGTCCTTCCTTCTTTCATCCCTTCATTTGTTCACTTATTCTTTCTTCCATATGTTTGTTCTTTCCTTCATTAGGTCCTTTGTTCATTCTTTTGTTCGGTCCTTTTTTCCTTCCTTAGTTTGTTCAGTCCTTCCTTGAATCTTCCTTCCTTTATTTGGTTCTTTGATCCTTCCTTCCATTCCTTGTTCGGTCCTTCCTTTTATTTGGCCCTTCCTTCCATTCTTCATTCATTCCATTAAGTGACTGTTCAAGGCTGTTTGGTGATTTCAGTTATCATACAGTCGACATCCATCATTTTCAGTGACATGCAGTCTATAAAAAGTCTCTGGATCATTGCGTCTAAATATTTTGGACGTCTTCTTGAACATTTTTAATGTTTCCTAAAGGTTTGCTGCATTTATAAAGCGTCCATGTCTTGAGGTTGTTCAGTATGATGCGATTTACTTTGTATGTGTGATTTAATTGGACAGGAATCACAGGACTGATTTTTCTACTTTAGACAATGACCATAGACAAGACAAAAATAAAGTAGTGACTGCAGGTTGAAGGAAAGTAGTGGAGTAAAAGTACCGATACTGCACTAAACATGTACTCAAGGGAAAGTAAAAGTCCACATTTTTAAAACTACTCAGTAAATTACAATTCCTGAGAAAAGCTACTCAATTACAGTAGTTTGAGTATTTGTAATTAGTTACTTTACACCACTGCTTACAAACATTTAGTAAATCCAATGAATATTTTTTTTCAGTGTGACAGGAACAACTGAGCTACTAAACGTTTTCTATGGGGTTTTCAAGTTTAGACATCAGCAATTAGACTGCTAACAAATGTGCATATAATGCATATACTGCCATTAATTGCCAAATTAATTTTTATATAATATCACTTTGTGGTTTATGTTGACAGAATTTAACATTTTCAGAATTCAGACACTGTACAATATGACTGCAGACTCAACAAAACTCCATTGTTCACAGTGATGATCTAAATGCATCTGATTGGTCATTGCATTAACAAGGTTAGTATATACGTGTGATTGGCTAATGTCTAAATCATAGAGAGATCGTATTTGTGTTGAAAGTTTGGGTTTCTTCCAATTTTTCATCATCAAACTTTAAGTTAATATGGGTAAATTGATTGCACTGCTACAATGTTGCTCCATTAAAAAATTGCTCAGCATTCAGGAGGCCCTAGGGGCTGAAATTCAGATGCTAATGGGCATTCAGTTTCCGAGATATAAAGGTGACATTTAGTAAAATTATGACCACAGTGTAGGATAGAGCCTTAAAACATTCTTCCAGCTAACCAACACTAAGGAGTGTGTCTAAGAATAATATTAAATATATCAAAAAGGAGAGTAGTCCTGTTGTGATATGTCCATATTTGTTTTGGTGCTTTCAGATATCAGCGACATCTTATAAAATAAAATTGCTTAATGAAACTTTAAGTGAAAACTTTAAGACCAAACAAACTGGTCTTCTGCGCCACGGTGGCGTAGTGAGTAGCATGTTCGCCTCACAGCAAGAGCACCGGCTGGGTCAGTTGGCATTTCTGTGTGGAGTTTGCATGTTCTCCCCCTGGTAGCGTGGGTTTTCTCCGGGTGCTCCGGTTTCCCCCAGAGTCCAAAGACACGTGGTATAGGTGAATTGGGATGGCTAAATTGTCCGTAGTGTATGTGTTTGAATGAGAGTGTATGGATGTTTCCCAGAGATGGGTTGCAGCTGGAAGGGCATCTGCTGCGTAAAACAAAAGCTGGATAAATTGGCGGTTCATTCTGCTGTGGCGATCCCGGATTAATAAAGGTACTCAGCCGACAAAAAAATGAATGAATGAATGAAACTGGTCTTCTGACGAATAAGAGCAGAGTTGATTGGCATAAATTTATGATTTAGAAAAACAAACAAACAAAGAAAAGAATCTTTAAACTTATAATCTGAGACTTTTTGAGAAAGCAGGTTATTTGAGATATATGAGAAAATGAACACATTTTTGACCTTGGATGCAAGTTTCAGATGACAAACCCACCAGAGTGTGAAAAGAAACAAAAGTTGTTGCTGTCATACTGCCCTGTAGCATTTATTTTATCTACAATCTGCAGTCCAACTCACAAAACCAGTCAAAAAACTGATCGATTTCACTAAAATGTAGGCAGAAACATGTATTTTCAATGGGCTCCTGTTTGTCACATATTTTTTAAGCAAAATAAATTGGGCAATAACAGTGGAAATGCTCAGCAGTTTTTTGTTGTTGTTTTGAAGCCAAGCCTTTAAGGTTCCCACCAACACAGACTCTTGGAAGCTGAAAAGTAAAGTAAATCTACCCTGAGCAATTTTCACTGCATTAAAGAGTGTCATATCTAGCCTCCTCCATTCTATATTTAGCTGAGCGATGGATTGGCAATTTAATGGCTGACGGGACCGAACAAAGGATGTCTTGTCACTCTTTATGGCATTTTAGTGCAATCAGACATGTTCTGAATATGATCTTTTGTTTCATCAGTGTGTTGTTAGGATGTGGGCTGCATTTTTCAAGACAGAATACAGTCTGATGAGTGTGTCTCCAGTAATGTCTCCAGTATGTCACCAAAGAAAGTCTCCCATCATTAACTTTTATTGAAATTGTTTTATTTATTTATTTTAAAAAAACCCTGCTGTTAAAGTTGTTTAAATAAAATATTATTATATCTATGAGCCAAGAGGTCAAACTTACATTTAAAATGTCTTTATTTTCACGTTGTCAATTTTGCACTGCCTATGCTTTAGTGCTTTATGTTGCTAAGCAATACCTTTTTAATTACAAGTTTTTATTAAAAGTTTTAATCACAGAGAATAAAATGGATAACAAACTGTATTAGAGTCACTAAATGCCATGGGTAATGAGGAGTCTGATGATGGGGAGATATCATGAGCCTTGGGTCTGTTAAGCATCATAGTTAATGACTAAAAATGAAAAATAATCGCAATTCTAATCTAGACAGAACTTTGTGGAGACATAATATTTGGTCTCACTTTACACTCAGAAAATGCTTTTCTTTTTTGCTGCTGGTTCAAACTACCTATTTCAAAAGATCACACTTAGCTGATGGTTGATTAAAAAGCGTGTTTGGTATGCTGTCCCTGGAGAGAGCCCTGAGCTCACTAGATCCTTGAGCCCGGGGCTCTTTGCAGGGCGAGAGGGGAGTTTGAGCTCAAGTAGGTCTCGAGAATTCCCTTGCTCATTTCTAGCTAATGGCAATTAGGGATTGCTAATTAGGAGTTTAATGGTGCCAATTTGGTTTGGTCAATGTCTTTGGACTGTAGGGAGAAACCAGAGAACCTGGGGGAAACCCACGCGAGCACGAGGAGAAACAGAAAACTCCGCACAGAAATGCCAACTGGCCATGTAGTTACTAGAACCAGCGACATTCTTTCTGTGAGGCAACAGTGCTAACCATGCCATTCTACCAAGGAAAAGAGGTGGAAGAGGGGATTCTTCTAAACGAAGATAACTGAGGTAAGAAACTCTGGTTATTTATAGTGAGTTAGAAATCATGCGATTGGTGAATCATGCGTTGCTAATGCAGGTCCAGGACCATAAGCATGTGAGCCACTTGAAATTAGTTTATAAATAAACTTCACTTAAAAAGTGCTGAATCAACACAGTTGTTTTATGTTCAATTCATATACATTTGTATATGAATAATTTGTATATGTAAAAATAATTAAGTTCATTTTGTGTTGAGAAACCATGAAGAAATTGTGTGGAACCTTGCATTTTTACAGTGAATTTTAACGTAAAATTCTTCCTAGTAACAAACTATTAGCTGTCACATTTGCTTTAACAAACTCTTTATTTGCTGCTTAATATTAGTTATTAATTTAGTAAATAGGTTTGGGTACTGGATAGGATTATGGACATAGAATAAGATGATGCAGAATACGTACTTTATAAGTATCTTAATAATAGGCAGGTAGTTAAAGAGCCCCTATTATGGGTTTTTGAAAATGAGCTTATATGCAGTGTGTAACACAGCTCTAAGTGAAGTGAAATGTGCAGTTAAGGCTTAAATCTGAAAGTGCACAGTGTTTAAAACTATTGATTCATCTATAAAAGAGTCGACTCATAGTTCCTCAAACGAGTCGCCGTGCTTACGAGTCTTTAGCCGTTTCGGCATGACGTGAACACGAAACATAAGCCCCGCCCATTTTTGCGCGCACAGATTCAAAATCCCCAACCCCACTCTCAAACAACAGCGGTGCGAAAAAAGTTGCCAGATCGGGCGGTTTTAAATTTGATTGTGCAGGTAAAACCTTTTGGACAGGGTTTGGGCTGAAATCAGGCAGCTACATCTGGCAACACAGTGAAGAGCACTGTGCTTAGCTGGATATTGGAAGTGTGCAGAGAACCCAGAGATGAGACTTTGAAGAGTTAGTAGTTTCTGCAGAAATACCTCAGTATTAAATGTGCTGTTCCCCCTCCGAGGAGTGCTTACAACAATGCCTCATTGTTTTCTCCAGCTTGTAAATGATGCATTTAACTGTGTTTTGTAACTTGTAACCACTTGTAGTGTCTCTGGTTAACTTGTATTCTCATATCGCGTCTAAAAGCACGTTGTAAATGCGACGCGTGCCGCTTTGTTTACGGATTAAAATGCGTTTGATCGTGTTCCTCTGATGTTTGTCGTTGCTATGGCCACCATGAGCTCTGCTACACACGTTCGGCGGTTTTGCCGCTGTGTGCACTAATACTGAATGTATGTCGCTGTTTTTACTTGTGGTTAAGAATTAGAGTGATATGCTGGGAGATCGGGGGTTAGTTTCGGGGGTGAGGTGTCTGAAATAAGGGCGACTCCCGGTAAAAACGAGTGTTAGCAGATTAGCTCACGCACACGCTTTGACTCCTTTAATATTGATAAGCCGTGGTGGGCATTCTCTCACGCTGAGCGCTGTCGACCAATCGCAACAGACTGGGTCATCGGTCCAATCAGCGCAGTTTAGCATAGCGCGAAGGAGGGGTTTTGGAACAAATGAATCACTGAACGATTCATATAGGAGTCGCTGGGATAATGAGGTAAAAATAAAAGCATATTATAAGACAATGAAAGTGTTTTTTGACCATGCAATCAGATAAGCCTGCTGTTGGAGACCCCCAAAACCAAAATATGACCCTTTTCAATGTATAATATGGGCTCTTTAATATTAGAATTGGTCCTTGAACATTTACCTATATGTGTATGGGTATATTTTACCCACTGGTAGTTTAAGGTACACTACAATGGCAGTTGTAACAACAAAAGTCCACTGACACTCTGCCAAAGTTTCTCAATAAGAGTATCTGACCCTGACCAGGATCTCCAGGATATCCCTGTTGTGGGCCAGAGTTTTTTTGTTTGTTTTTTTGCGAAAAATTTAACCATTCTCTCTGAAGAGGCTTTAGGTGCATCTTTTTTGGAGTTTCCAGCTAGGAGCTCTGGTCACTGATATGCCTGCCATCGCTGCATGTATGTCAAAAAGAAAGTTATATTTCCCATTTTTAAACTTCTTTGTGTCAGAGGGAGATGCCCCTTTTCTCTCTCTTTATCGCTCCCAGACCACCTGATGCTGGAAGGCGAGAGGAGCTACCTCTCTTCCCATCTGCCCCAGCAGTCCCTCGCTTCCCAGGCAGTGACAGGCGCTGCTGCGGCGGTGATGGATGACTCTGTGTCGAGTGGCGGAGCTAGGAGGTCTGAGGTGATACCACCTGTCTACCAAAGAAACTGAGAATGCAAGAGACAAAGAGAGGGAGAGGGCATCTTTCTCTGCCTGACTGACACTCTATTGTTTTTGCACCTCTTTTTATTCCACCAGTGCAATTCTCTATTTTTTTCACATGAATTTAAACTAGGCCAGCTATAGATGAACAGAATTTAAATGGTTCATATTCAGAATGAGTAGTAAATGTATGTAAATCTACATCTTTGTTGTTTTTTTCTTTTTTAAATTTGTATTATTTAACATCTTAAACTAAAACGCACACACGCACACACCCTCCCACTCACCCACACACAATAAAACGTAAACAGTATTCTTGTGCAATTACAATTCAGCAAGAGCTATTTTCTATGATAATTATTTTAATATTTTAAAATGTAATTTATTCCTGTGCTTGCAAATCTGAATTTTCTTCAGTCATTACTCCCGTCTTCAGTCTCACATGACATGATACTTCAGAAGAACTGCATAAACGCAGCCCATTACCATTAAACATCTAAATTATTCCAAACATTTTATTATTTTTTAATGACTTTGTCTATTTGAACCAAGCATACGCCTGCAAACACACACACAAAACCACAAACAACACACACACATGCATGCTGAGAGAGAAGCTCCTCATTCTGAAAGTCCCATGAGTTCCTCTCCTGTCAAAATCCATCGCTCTCAAACAGCAGCACTTTGACACACAACCCAGCAGAAAACCCTCTGCTCACGGCAACAGAATGCACTTTGACACTGAAATACACAACAGAAGATCTGACTGTTCTCGCTTCACCTGTGTGTTACAGTGTCACACTTCGACAGACTGTAGTCACATTAAAAAGAAAATCCATCACACTGCACTGAATGGAAATGGCAAGAGGGGAAAATGAATAAGGCACAAAAACTAGACCACTAAACTTAGTGACAATTCACTGGCACAGATAAATTCATAATTACAGCAAATGCAGGAATTATGAACAAAAGAGAGAGCACAGAACATCAATAGCTGTTAGATCTTTTCAAAAGCGTAAAAATAGACACTTCGATGGAGAATAATAGCACTGACCAAGCTCTTTTAGAGATCTGTATCAAATGTTACAATCCAAGCGCAAGCATCATAAATCACAGTGGTATATGAACATGATGTGTGTTCAGCACTGCACAAAGGGATTCCTTTTCAGAGGCATCCTTTATGTTTACTTGCCACCTTGGCGGATGTTTTCTCCAGGTTTAATATTCTGTGAGATGTTGTGACATTAAAGCATAAACTGACGCCACAAACACTCATTTTAACACCTCACAGTTTCACTCAAAACCAAAAGATAGATATTTTTATTGTCTACGGTTCTATGAAACATCTTTAACTTTTTATTTTTTTATATTTTTGGTTTAACTTTAACACCATCCTAAGCAATTTAAAGTTTTTTTGTTTTAAAGAAAACCTATGGACAAAGGGTTCAATTGGGCAGTTATGATGCCAGGATAACATTTATAGCGCCTTTTAATTGCACAAAAGTTACTTTATAATGGTAAAATGCTTTCTATAGGCGTTTTACCCAAAGAACATAATAAATGAATTAGAACCTCATAAGTGATTTACTTTACTTTACATGCCCTTTGTCAACAGCAAGTTTAATAACAGCCTTAGTGGTACTGTTTAAATAACACCACTCACTAGTTTACTATTTACATTTATAAACTATATACAACTAGGCATGGGCTGGTGTAAGATTTTGGCAGTATGATAACCTTGGATAAAAAAAAAATCACGGTTTCTTGGTATGATGGTATTGTGATCACTGCTCTAAAATATATTCTTTTTAAGTGTCTGGGTAAAAAACACATGATATTTTATTTTGAGAAACATATACAATACATATACAAAACATATACATACTGTAAAAGATTTCAGAGCAGTAAACATGTCAATTTAAATAATTCATTGACTTCTGCTGTCTTCATTTGTTTCAGAAACACTGATTTCTTTACAATTTAAAATGGCAGCTTTGGATATATTTTCTGAGATACTGTTGTCCTAAAAAAAAGTAAATAAAAGAAATCTAACACATACCTTATAGGAACGGAACAGCAGTAAATCGTGGCGGTTTTAAAACCTTGGCTTTTGCAAATCGCGGTATACCTTGAAAACGTCTCATGACAAAATTTTCTAAACAAAATTTTGCTGCAAAGACCAAAATAGGGTGTTTTGCCTTTGACTCTTTATTTAATTTATGAATTTTACTACTCAACAAAAACTATTTACAGCAAACAGTAATAACTAGCATTCATATATTCATAAATAAATCCAATTATTAATGAATAATATATGGGGTAAGGTTAAATGAATGTAAAATATGGTCACGCAAATAGTCTCTTTAAGAACTAACAAACAGCCAATATGCTTTCAGTATGCATGCTTATAAACTACTAATTAACAATGAATGCGTTTTATAAGCTACAGTGTTTTTAAATTATTATTTTTAATTTTGATAATTATTGTTCATTCATTTTCTTTTGGCTTAGTCCCTTAATTTATCAGGGGTCACCACAGCGGAACGAACATATGTTTAACAAATTGAATGCCCTTCCAGCTGACACCCAGTACAGAGAAACATCCATAAAGACTCATTAACACACATACCTGTACACTACGGCCAATTTAGTTTATTCAATTCACCTACTGTATAGCGCATGTCTTTGGACTGTGCGAGAAGCAGCAGCACCCAGAGGAAACCCACGCAAACACAGGAAGAACATGCAAACTCCACACAGAATTGCCAATTGGCCCAGCCAGGACTCGAACCAGTGACCTTCTTGCTGTGAGGCGACAGTGCTAACCACTGAGCCACCACGTTACCAATTATTATTATTTGCAAGTTTATTATTTAAATGAACCATTTCCCACATTAGACTTATAGCCATCTAATATTGCAAAATAAGCATGAACAACATATGGACGTGAAAGACGGCAACAAAGAACATCAGGGAAAGCAGCAGTCTTTGTTTCTGCTCTGATAGCCACATAACTATTCAGAACACTGTGGGTTTGTTACAATCAAGACTGTACATTAATATAAAAATATTGGGCTATTTTAAAAAGGATTACGTTCAAACAAAACATATGACTGTAATATGCTTAAGAATTAAGTGAGAAGGCAGAGAGAAGGCTGTAGAGAGAAGACTGCATTTGAGAACATGATAGCAAAGCAATACATTCAAAATTAAACTGACATTGCAATGACATCCAGTCAGCAAATGACATTTGCCAGGCAACATCGCAGTGAGCTTTTGGATAGGTGAGGATATTAGTGTCCAGAAAAGAAAGTTGACCAAAGATGATTGGACCAAGAGGTATGCGTTAATTTTGCTCCAATCCAGCACAAAACTGTTCTTTTTGTAATGGGGTAGTTGTGAAGTGGAAATATCAAATGCCATTAAATGTTATCTAGGTGATGCAATACATTAAGGGACATTTCTCACTGCTCTTTATTTTGCACCATTTGACTTTAGACCTACCGGCTGTGTGTTTTCAGAAAAATTGCTGACAGTTAAATTAAGTGTCAGCTGTCATTTTGCCACTTTTGCACTTGTTAATAACGTAGTTTATAGCTGTGTATGTTTATGAAAATGTAGACTTGTTTTAGCCAGTTTTTATAAACTTTTGACATTGATAAAAATCCAGATTTGGACCTTTAAATTGAGACTTTGAGAACCCCTGTCACCTTCATTAAAATATCAGCATTGCATCTCTGCAAATTCACCAAAGCAACGAGCGTTTAATAATAATGGTCCAAACGGGAGCGTGACGCTGGGTCAGCTGCCACACAATATATCAATTACAGCAGGACGTGCTGCACAACTAGACAGAAAACAGTGACCTAAATAAAAGGTGAAAATACATTAATCGTTCCAGCAATTATGACTAAACACACGTCTGGTCTGGGCTCGCACTGACAAATAATCCACTTTATCTTGATTGAACTAATCTCGCCTCGCATAAATCATGTGACGCAGATATTTTGGATTGACCACTGAAAGTGCTGTTGTTTTATTGGACTGCTCTGTCTGTCTGTGTCATTTGTCTCAGAGAGCGGTGGGAAACGTCAGCCTGAGGCTCGGCCCAATCGATCAGGGCTGCACGCCGCCTGATTGGTGGCTCACGAGGAGGTTGGCGTGAACCGATCGCCATGGCGATAGTAGTGACAATCGGCGGGCGGTGACAGACCCTCATTAGCCCGTTGCTATGGGAGACAGCGGGGCTTCTGGGCTTCAAGGAGGAGGGAAAAGGAAGGAATCATGAAAGAGACGATGCAAATGAAATGCACATGATGTGATATAAATAGCTAATTTAAAGGGGTCATGAACTGCCACTTAAATGTCCACTTAAATCCTAAGGTCCAGAATAGGCCTTGATGCACTGTAGAGGACATTATCTTTTAGTGAATTTAACCATTAAAAGGTAGATTTTTCCAATGAATCATTTGTAAACTGCATCCCAGTCATCGCCCACCCACATGGACCCAAGATTCTCACAGAAATCAGTCAAGTTTGGTGACGGAAAAATCATGGTTTGAGGTAACATGGTGTATGGTGGCAATGCGAGAGATCTGCAGGGTAAATGGCAACATCAACAGCCTGAGGTATCAAGACTTTTGTACAGTCCATTACATTACAAACAACAGGAGAGGACAAATTTCTCAGCAGGAAAGCACTCAGATACTTCAGCCTCCACATCCAAATTCCCGAAAGCAAAGGTCAAGGTGCTCCAGGATTGGCCAGCCTAGTGACCAGACATGAACATTATTGAGCATGTCTGGGGTAAGATGAGAGAGGAGGAGACATTGAAGATAAGTCCTGCAAGAATACTTTCTTTGCCATTCCAGCTGACTTTATTATTAAGTTGTTTGAGTCATTGCAGAGATGTTTGGATGCAGTCGTCCAAGCTCATGGCAGTCATACACAATATACATTTATGGCTCCTAAACTCTGGAATAGCCTTCCTGATAATGTCCGAGGCTCAGACACACTCTCACAGTTCAAAACTAGATTAAAGACCTATCTTTTTAGTAAAGCATACACTCAATACATCACTTAGCGGTATGATGCATGAATGTGCTCCACGCATCTCCTTTATATACACTATGAACTGCAGCTACACTAATAATTCTCTTTGTTCTCTATTTCCAACTAGGGATACCCATCCCAAGGCCCCCAGAGTCTATGCAGCGCCACGGATGCGATCCAAGACCCGCGACGAGACGATTCCAAGGCTCCATAATCCTGGACCTCGCTGTATCCTGAGCAGCTGCTTGGTAGAGTAGCAAGCAAGAGACGGATTCCTGTGACCCTCCACGGACAGACGAGCCTCGAGTTCTCCAACTTCCGGCGCCTAGACTGCAGCTAGAGCTGCGCATCAATGCATTACTCTTCAGTGTTTGGGCTCTGAGTAGTGACTATTAAACAACTCTGAACTGAACTGAACTCAAACAATAATAACTAAACTGACATTTTCAATTTACTATAACCTTCTATGTGAAGCTGCTTTGACACAATCTACATTGTAAAAGCGCTATACAAATAAAGGTGAATTGAATTGAATTGAACTTTATATTCTATACTGTACATTATTTCTGTTAAGTGACACGACTTTTGTGTAAGCAAAGTCAGATATTACTATCCTAATAATTTAAAATCAAGGCATGATCATATTGTATACTGGTAAAATAAGCATAATCCAGAGGCCTTTGTCTTTCATGTAAGCCACTACTGACACTAAACGATTGACTAGAAGTCAAGTTAGTATTTGTTGTTATAAAAATTTAGATAGGCAACAAGACTTTGGTCAGGTAGTGTATTTATACACATTATATGTAATGGGATAACCGTATGGCCATTTTATACACATATCGCATAAAGCAAAATGGTATATCATTCTGTTCCCGTCTTATTCTTAAGAACAACATTTAAACTAAATTTGGTGCAAAAATTCTGGAAACCTTAAGAGAAAACAAAATGGTGTTTAAACTGAAGCATGTTTACATCCTTTGTAGAATGTCGCTGCAGTGATTAATGTTAAAATGCATAAAAACTCAGTACCATATAAAACAATATGTAACAACAGACAAATTTATATTGACCAAGTAACAAGAACAGTTCCACTTGCACATTTGTGGTTCGACTGACAGTGTTGTCTAATACAATGACAACTAATATGTTCACCACAGCATCGCTTTACTTTGAGTCTTTAGAATTATAGTACATCCACTAATTGGTTAGTGGAGTTAAACAAGTGTTAGAAGCAGGCATTAAGATTCTTAAATGGTGGTCAGGCTATTATGTAAAAAAAAAGAAGCATATTCCACCTTTTAGCAAAATGCATAACAACAACGTTCTGTTCTGAGGTTTACAGGATGATTTAAAACAACTGTCATGGAAATTGTGATTTCTAGGGTGGCACAGTGGCTCAGTAGTTAGCACTGATGCCTCACAACAAGAAGGTCACTGGTTTGATTCCCAGCTGGGTCAGTTGGCATTTCTGTGTAGAAATTTTATGTTCTCCCCATGTTTTCCTCTAGGTGCTCTGGTTTCCCCTACAGTCCAAAGACATACAGGTCAATTGAATAAACAAAATTGGTTGTAGTGTATGTGTGTGAATGAGTGTGTATGGATGTTTCCCAGTACTGGGTTGCAGCTGGAAGAGCGCCTGCTGTGTAAAACGTATGCTGGATAAGCTGGCGGTTCATTCTACTGTGGTGACCTCTGATAAATAAAGGGACTAAACCAATGTAAAATGAATGTTTGTGTGTGAATGAGTGTGTATGGGTGTTTCCCAGTACTGGGATGCAGCTGAAAGGGAATTCCACGGTGTAAAACATATGCTTTGTAAGTTGGCGGTTCATTTCACTGTGGTGATCCTTAATGAATAAAGGGTCTAAGCCAAAGTAAAATAAATGTTTGTGTGTGAATGAGTGTGTATGGGTGTTTCCCAGAACTGGTATGCAGCTGAAAGGGAATTCCACGCCCCACGGTGTAAAACATATGCTTTGTAAGTTGGCGGTTCATTTCACTGCGGTGATCCTTAATGAATAAAGGGTCTAAGCCAAAGTAAAGTGAATGTTTGTGTGTGAATGAGTGTGTATGGGTGTTTCCCAGAACTGGTATGCAGCTGAAAGGGAATTTCATGGTGTAAAACATATGCTTTGTAAGTTGGCGGTTCATTTCACTGT
>CAIGQQ010033238.1:1355914-1374589 GCA_903798035.1 Danio albolineatus
GGTGTTTGTGTTGAGTAGTTGCTTACCAGTGACTCTTATTGATAAGGAATGAATGGCAGTAATTAGACTAGGAAGGATAGCTAATTGCACGCGAGGGCTCAAGGTAGACTAGTCTATGAAAAGCCTCTAGAGCGAGTGAAATTTCCAGCCTGCAGAAAGTGGAAACTAAGAATATATTAATTAAGAGCCGCTTGTTTGCGACAGCCTTTTCTACATGCCGTCCTATTATGTGGTTGCTCATCTTTTAACCCTCGTTTATAAAAAGCACTTTTAGCTAATGACGGATGCTGACAGGAAAACAATAGCTGCAAACAGCTGACAAGCAAATGCAGCTTTTGTTTTAAAAAGTCAAGTGTGGGGTGTAAGTGATGTCACAGCGCGGCTAAAGGAAAAAGTGCCGCTTTGGAAGTGCATCTGTTTCCTTCATGATAATTACGGCCAGTTGTGAAAGAAAAGACTTAAAAATAATTTGTTCTGGAAAAAAAAGAATGGATGTTACCTATTCAAGCTAATCTTATAGTGAACTTATTCTACATTTTGCCAAAAAGTGGCTAATTAATATTGCGTTGAGCAATTGCATTCGCATGAAAATGTAAGATGTGTTGACTGTAAAAAGTAATCACTGAATCTACTCAAGAAAAGCTTGTAAACTTTACTGATTTATTTAAATTCATAGATTTTACTTGACTATTCTGTGCTAAGTTAACTTTTAGGAGTATTTAGTGCCTAAACTAAACATCTTGAGTAAATAGTACTTAAGATAAACTAGTATATTGGACTAAAGGCCTGGACTATATATATTTTTTACCGGCTCCCGACATTCTTCAAAATATCTTTTGTGGTCAACAGGAGGAAGAAACTCCAAAAGACTTGAAACCACATGAGTAAATGGTGTTTATAATTTTATTTTTGGGTTAACTGTACCTTTAAGTCAGGAATGTCCATGCTCGGTCCTGGAGGGCCAGTGTCCTGCAAAGTTTAGTTCCAACCCCAATCAGACACACCTGGGCTAGTTAATCAAGCTCTTACAAGGCTTTCTAGAAACATCTTTGCAGGTGGGTTGAGGCAAGTTGGAGCTAAAATCTGCAGGACACCGGCCCTCCAGGACCGAGTTTGGACACCCCTGCTTTAAGTGGTTGGTTTTAGAATGTTTATTCTTTAAAAAATGTTAAATCAATAGAACTAAAAAATGTTCTGTACTATAAAAAAAATTAGAGCGTGCATAATGTTTAATGATGAGGACATGTGATATTTTACCTAAGTGGTTTTATAATGGAGTTTCAAGAGATTTTTCTGCTTTGTTGAAAAATTATTTCTACAGCACTAAGCTTTGAACAGTGTTCAATGTATTGTTTATTGTGCATTGAACAAAAAAGAAAAAAGGTATAACTGTGTTTTATGGGCAAATGTCCTCATTGTGACTTGTGATTCTGAAATTGTGTTATGGAACAAATAAATGTTTTAGTGTTCTGCCTGTTGTCTGTCTTGTTTTATTAACTTGTGTTTTGAGTTCAATTTACTTAAGAAATGTAAGGCAATCTTAGTAAAATGAACAAGCAGTGCAGTTAAGATTACTGTTTTGTTTATATGAATTAGCCAGTAATTGCAATTACAAATTGCTAATAAAATAATTACAAATTGACATCATATTGTGTTAAACAATTTCTTGTCCTGAAATGCATCATACTGACCTTATTCTGCAAATGCGGAAGCGCGCTCGTTTTTGCAATTGTTTTAAAACTTCTGATTCAGTTGCCTATGGAAGAAATGACTAGGAATAATAAATGGCAGAAAACAATCAAACAACTTGCTCTACGGGCAACTGTTTTAATGACTATACACAAAAGGAAGAAGAATATAAGAAGAAAATATATGGTGAGCTGTTTATAATGCCAAAAAATCAGTGAAAGTGAATGAGACCGTGTGACGTCTTATGACCTATGAGTCTGTCTGGTTGGGATTGAGGGTTGGATCTGACTGCTATAGGAAACACCCGTCATTTAATGCTCTGGACATTTTAAAATCCTATGACTGGCGTTTAAAAGTTGGGGCTTCTGCTTTGGACTAGACTTTTTGTTTTGTTTTGTTGGTCACACTTTATTTTGATGGTCCGTTTGTTGAAATTAAATTCCATTGCAACTAATTCTTTTTAGATTATAAGTAGACTGTTAGGCTGGGGTTTGGGTTAGTGTTAGTGTAAGTTGACATGTACTTGCAAAGTTTCTTATAGTCAGTTAAATGTCTGTTGAATGTCAGTATCTAATACTACTAATACTCAAGTGGACTTTTGAAATAAAGTGTTATCGTTTTTTTATATTCAATTATTTTGTACATCCAACATTGCTACACTTCATTACTTATTCATGCATGCACCTACATCTATAACACTACTGATTCTTGGCTACTGCATTTACATATTTTTGCTTTAGGTTGTTTAAAACCGTTTCCTTATTAATTTATGTTATATCATTTTGGCTTTCTTGTGTGTCCCTCTTTTTTTTACGTCCTTGTGAGCTAAGGGGCTTAACAGATCGGAAGTCAAGCCAAGCCAAAAAAGATTCCAATAGCTGCACCTGCTTGTACATGAAAAATAAGGTCAATACAATAAAGAACATTTATTAAAACTAAAACAATCAAGCAACTCCCTCAAAGTGTTTGCTGACACATGTATTTACCTGCTAAGTAACTAAATTACTACAATATAGCAAAAAGTAGCTCTAGAACTGACTTTCTTATTTATTCTTCTGGATAGTCTTTACTCACAAAGCTATTTTGTTATTACCTCTGGCATCCACACTCATTCTGGCTAAGAACTATTTTTTTATATACAGACCACCTGAATGACAAAGTACTGTTTAGTTTCTCTATAGTAAAATTTAATAAAATGCATTTATAAAACCACATTCGCTGTCCATACTGCATATAATTCAAACTTGTTCCAAATGTTCTTGTGTTATTTCAGTAAAAAAAAAACTGTAGACATGAGGTGGTGTATTTAGAATTGAACTAACTGAAGAGTTGCCTAGAGCACCAGAATAGTGATGATTGATGGACTTTTTGCTCAGCTCTAACAGAAAAACCACATGGACATCACATGCAATCATGTGAAATGTGTGTGATTAAACATTGCACATGTGAAGCGAAGCTCATGTGGTTTTTCTGTACAGAGAGGAAAAAACTGGCCCCATGCCCCCAGATGCTGTTTACCAGAACATGCATTTTATAAAATAAAATAAACAGCTTTAAATTTTAATTTATCCACAAGGGTGTGTGTTATTTACATTGTACTAATTATTCATTTCTCTGTTTACCACAGACCTTATTTAAACAAACACAAACACAAACACACACACACACACACACACACTTCATTTGAACTGAAAATATTTTTTACAAACTCAAAGCAAAATATATATGCACTCTAAAAAGCACTGTGAAAAGGGCGTCACGGTCACGCAGTAGGTAGCACAATCGCCACACAGCACGAAGGGTCGCTGGTTCAAGCCTCGGCTGAGTCTTTTGGCATTTCTGATGCTCGTCAGCGCCGTTATTTAAACTCAGTGAGAGAATTTGTCGGAGCCGCTGTTCATTCACTGTTTAGGCAGTTGGCCAGAGCTGTGCTCCAATTTGGTCTTTATGTTTTGTTTTGCATCCACTAGCGCTGACAACACTTCCCACATCCATTCACTTGCTTTTCACACTGATCGAACAATCAGTTGAATCACTGATCAACTGATACTAATGTTTTGACTATGTTATTTACAATTGTGTTAAAATAAATAATAATTTTTGACATTATTTCACAGTGTCGTCTCCTTTAATGTTACATCTTTGAACCAAGTGTAACAGATATTTCCATAATTTGTTATTCATGGGTATTTTCTATTTATTTACAGATATGAATTGCATTATAGGACTTTAATCTCTGCTCTGGTGTATTATAGATCATCACATCCTCTTTTTCTCAATTAATTCTGGACAATTGATTATTCCCAGAATATCAAAATCAACTGTAGGCGGTAGGTCTTTCTCATATCTGGCACCTAAACTCTGGAACAGCCTTCCTAGCACAGTTCGGGAAGCAGACACACTCTGTCAGTTTAAAACTAGATTAAAGACACATCTCTTTACATTAGCATACACATAAAACACAAATGCTTTGGAATCCAAATCCTCTAAAGGATTGTTAGTCTATACTATTTAGGGCAACCGGAGCTGGGAACACTTCCCAAAAGACATTATAATTTGAACGGCATCTGCGCTCATGTTGGTCTGTTTTTTTATTATTCCCGAGGTTTCCATAATCCTGGACCAGGCCGTATCCTGAGCAGCTGCTGTGGTGGTCATGGAGGAGTAGAGAGCATGAGACAGATCCCTGTAAGATGATCCCTGTGACAGTCGAGTCCTCGCATTGTTCCCGAAGGGCCAGCCTGTTCACCAGCCGGTGACCCACCTGTGGTCTCCCCGTGATGGATGTCCAGTGTTCTCCAGCCCCGGCGCCATAGACTACAGCTCTGCACAAGACGTCTGGCCATAGGAGAAATGGTCGTCCCCAACTGAGCCTGGTTTCTCTCTAGGTTTTTTAATTCTTCACTTTGGCCAATTGGTGAAGTTTTTTCCTCGCCGCTGTCGCCTCTGGCTTGCATGGTTCGGGACTTGTAGGGCTGCGCACCAATGGATTACTCTTCAGTGGTTGGCCTCTCAGCAGTGATTATTAAACCATGCTGAAATGAACTAAACTGAACTTCAACACTGAACACTGGACTGACACTGTTTCAATTTTTTATAATGCATGTGAAGCTGCTTTGACACAATCTATATTGTAAAAGCGCTATACAAATAAAGATGAATTAAATTGAATTGAATAAAGATTGGACTCTGGAGCAATGGAAGGTGTGATGAGTCCAGAAAGAAATGCAGGTGATGCTTCCATCCTGCATAGTGCCGACCATACAAGCCTGTGGGGGCAGTGCTGTGGTCTGAGATGCTGCAACTGGTCAGGTCTTGATTAAACGTTATGATTCAACTCATTATAAATTCAAGCCTACTTAAATAAGACCAGGTTATTCCATCAATGGATTTTTTCTTCTCTGATGGCACAGACATATTTCAAGATTACTATACCAGGATTTATAAGATTTATACTATACCAGGATTTCAAATTGTGAAAGAGTGGCTCAGGAAGAATGAGATACATAATTATTCTAACTTGCCCATCATCAGTACATGATCTTGGTGAAAACTTAATGCAACTCTGGATGGGAATAAACTTTGTGAAATTGCAGAAGCATATTAAAAGGATGCCATGGTTGAATGCATGCTGTAATCAAAGCTAAAGCCGGTCCAATGAAATATTAGAATTATCCGATTCAATGCAGACCATAAATTTACATTCACAATTCAGGTATTCCAAAATCTAATTTATTTTCCAACAATAATGAAGATAAATAGGAATTCTGCAGGGAGAGCAATACAAGAAGTGTATATTTTACATAGCTACTGGTAATAGATGCCTGAGAAAGACTGACAATGTGATAATAATCAGTTTCTGAAATGAATATTGATTAACTAAAAAAAAAAACCTAACCATGTTTTTACCATGTTTAACGTTTATGCTGAACTCTACATTGTGAAACAGATTACAGGTGTGCACGGGAGAGAAAGATAGAAGGAGACAGAAAGAGAGGCAGTGAGTAATTGGGAGCCACTTAAACACAGTAGAAGCTGATGATGAAAGCAAATCTAGACTGACAAGCCTGTGCCTGGTTCAGAGTACCAAATACTCGGAGCACACAATAGAATCCTGATTGAGACAGAGAGAGGGGAGCAAAAAACAGATGAAATTATGGAAAGAAACAGCAAAAGAGAGTGTGACAGAAAGAGAGCAGTGTGTTTAGGAGAGAGGGGGCCGGTGAAGTGGCAGAGTGAAGCTGTAATTAAGTGAGCAGTTCCTGCAGCAGGGAAAATGCTAATTCCTCTCTCACTGTTGCTGCTGATTAGTCATCTAAAGCAGCTCCTGAAGAGAAAAGTCCCTCAGCATTTGTCTATATCTACTTTATTATGAAAGTGTGGGAGGAAAACCGTGCATGCAATAACGTGTTTTAAAAATAACTTGTCACCATCTTGCATTGCTCATTACGAAATTTAATTACATTACATCTTGATATTTTTTGGAAAGTGTGTGTTAAATTGCTATTGATTTGCGTTATCTCGCTAAGAGACTAATTTATGCATGGTATTTTGCAAATCGTACATGTGTTTGTTCTGACTTTTTAATGAATCAGAGATGTAGTCACACTGTAATTACAAAAATGTGAAAACTTTGTCATAACCTTACATCAATAATCCCTTACGCACTCTATTCAGCTGTTCTTAATTTAAGGTTATAAGATGAAATGAAAGTTGTGAGATTTTCTTTCCTATTGTGTTACCCAAGGGAAACAATCTAGAGCATGGCTTGATTTTGTCTATTACAATTCTACTGTAAATCAGACATCTTAACCCATAGATAACATTAAGAAAGCCTGGTAGGAGGACCTTGGTATTCCACTCTCAGATGATATGTGGAATGGTGTTCTCAGTTAGATTCACTCATCATCCATTTGTGCTCGACATTCTCTTCTTCAATTTAAAATAGTACATAGAGCTCATGTACTGTATATGTAAAGTTAAATTAGCTCAAATGTTTCTAATAAAATACTTTAAGATATGGCACCCTTTTATTGATTATGTTGACCATATGAAGTGATACCCTACAAAAATTTATGTATACATAATTTATTTTTTTAAATGTATTTATTTATTTTATTTTATTTTATTTTATTTTATTTCATTTTATTTTGTAGTTGTTGTTGTCGTTATCATTATTAACACTACTATGTTTCTCCAAACACCTGTAAATTTTAGACTGAAGTGATCGACAGCTGTTTTGTTCATTTCTATGTAAGGGTTATAGGGTTTGTGAATGGATACATTTGAAAATTCATAAAAATATTCAAATAAAATGACATAACTGAGAGGAAAAAAAAACAATTCTATTGGATTCTATTAGATTTGTATTGTTTGTTTGCAATAGAGTGTATTGGTGTCTGCCATTTCTCCCACAAGGAGTTTTACAAAGGCTTAATTAAACTGCTGTAAGCTATGAACCAAACCAACCAGCCATGAGGTTTATTACAGCATTACAATTTTTGATTTAAAAAAAAAACAAATATAAGAAAATCAAACCAAATGACAAATGTTCAAGGCTATAGAATAAAAAAGTCCAGTGAAATTAAAATAACATTAGATGTAATATCTGTATGTTAGTCTTCAGGATATCTATAAGCTAGTGTGCTCCAAAAGGGTGACAACCTCAAAATCTGACATGTCCCGCCTCCTTCAAGACGCTTCTCATTTGCTTTTGTTTGATTCGCTTGAGCTCAGCCACTCACTGGCAGAGCTGTGATAAAAGCAAAATGTTATTGGCTGTTTGTTTAAAGAGGAGGGGCTAATCCATCAAACATCAAATTATAAAATGTACATTTGAAGCACTTCACAGGACCTTTAATGAGGGGGGAAACCACAAAGCCATTAAGTGTTGTGAATGATAAAAATAATATAATAATATAATAATAAAAATAATAACATAGAAATGTAAAATTATGCATTCAAAGTAATTTATTACATTTAGAAAAATGTGTATTTAAAATGTATTGCAAATATTGATATATATGTTCGGATTTAAGGAGCGAGTGTGCTTTATGGCAGTATGAGTAGCTAAAGATCTCTCTTAGAGCTCATCGCTCAATAACTCTCTTAATTAGTGGAATATTCTGCACAGCATAATGGGAAATAAGCAATTCCAGCATTACAGATGTGACAGTAAAAACTTAAAACATCAATGCACAGAGAAAGTATATGTTAACATTATATTGAAACATCTGTTTATATTTTCCACAGAGTTATGGAAATATCAATCTGTAAATATTTTTTTAAATATATTTTGAATATAAGGAAAATAAAGATGTGCCATGGATGTGACCAAAAAAGTCAGTGAGTTTACAGTATACAACATACTTTGAAGATTTTCTGTGAATTAAATTGCAAAACCCAAAAGAAATAATGCTAATCAAAAGAATAAGAGTTGGCTCACAAAAATGATTGATTTCATTTTATTTAGCTTTTTTCATATGAGGAAAAAGCTTCATTATGGATGTGACACCTCTCTGTTATGAATGTAACAGATGTGAAACTGGCACTTGTGTGACTTTGGTTAATCAAATTAAATAGTTTGAAAACATTGACAGAGACATTTTTGAGTATTGTACAGCACTGTAAAATACAAGCCTAAGCAATCAATGTAGAAAGAGTTACACTATTTTGGTGACGTGCATGCAATTGCTCAAATGAAGATTTTATCTGTTACTAAACATGAATGTTTTTTAAAAAAAATGAATTGCATCACTGCGAACATTTCAGTTGAGCAAAAGCATATACAATTTATAACAACCTCCGAGCCTCATACAGTACGATTCTATTTACCCTCATTGTGCTTCTTTTGCTTTATGCGTCTTGTTCTGATTGGTTCATTAACTTGATTACTCTCAGGTGTATCTTAATAGACATTAGCCCATGGCTGTATTCAAAATCACCTTCTATAACTTCATCCACTATTCCCTAAATTAGTCCACTAATAGTCCACTTAAAGGAGTGAATAAAAACAAGTGAGTAAGACCATTTCTATTTATTTTCTGGATGGATGTCAGTGCATGAGAGATTTCACCTCCATGAGTAAACTGCTTGTTTGAGAAAACACCCTATCATTTAAGTAAGGCTTAATGAGCTACTAGAACTCATTTTTGGATATATTTCTATATACATTATTTCTTCATTCATTCATTCGATCACTTTCCTGACTTATTCACTTTGTTCATTCAGGGTCGCCACAGTGGAATGAACCACCACCTTAACCAGCATACGTTTTACACAGCAGATGCCCTTCATAAACATCCATACACACTCATTCATACACATACATACATTCATTCATTCATTTTCTTTTCGGCTTATTCCCTTTATTAATCTGGGGTCGCCACAGCAGAATGAACCGCCAACTTATCCAGCATTTTTGCTTTATGCAGCGGATGCCCTTCCAGCCGCAACCCATCTCTGGGAAACACATCCATACATTCTCATTCACACTCGTACACTACGGACAATTTAGCTTACCCAATTCACCTGTACAGCATATCTTTAGACTGTGGGGGAAACCGGAGCATCCGGAGGAAACCCACGCAAACACAGGGAGAACATGCAAACTCCACACAGAAATGCCAACTGACCCAGCTGAGGCTCGAACCAGCGACCTTCTTGCTGTGAGGCGACAGCTGTACCTACTGCACCACATCGCCTCACACACATACACTACAGCCAATTTAGTTTATTCTACTAGCGCATGTCTTTAGACTGTGGGGCAAACTGGAGCACCCGGAGGAAACCCATGCAAACATGGAGAGAACATACAAACTCCACACAGAAATGCCAACTGGCCCAGCCAGGACTCGAACCAGCGACCTTCTGGCTGTGAGGTGACAGTTCTAACCACTGAACCCCCGTGTCGCCCCTACATTATTTCTCGTTCATTATGTTGTTTCTAACTACAATGCCAAACTAAAATAGGAAAATGCCAAGAAAAGTCACTTTGTTAAGGACAGATCAAGGTCTCCTGATGCACTTCAACACAGTAAATATGTAGAATTACACCAGTGGTTGGTGGAATAATTAGCAGATACTTTTTATAGTATACTAAGGACTACATAATTACAAAATGGGATTTTTTAAAACACTGAGTTCAATAATAGTGTACCCCAGCCCTGCAATATATTTTCTCTCAGGAGTGTTGTCCAGAAGAAAAGCGTTTACCTGAAATGTTCTATTCCTCTTTAACAAATCTCTCTGTTGGCCTGGCAAACTATATTTACATGGTAGTGGGGGTCTACCCTCCTCTCTCGTACCATCTGGACCAGAACAGAGATGGAGCTGGCATAACCCTGTTGACCCATGTAAATACACACGCATGAGGACACACATACACATGTACAGAAGTGTGCACACTGATCCACCCACACCAACCAGCAGGTAAAGCCATCTGCTTTTCCCTCCATCCAGCAAATCTCCAAAGATCTGTTCTTCTCTGTCGCTCTCACTCTCTCTCAATACATTTTTACTCTATTTTCATAGTCGTTACGCTAACAAACTGCTGTAGCTGCACAACTTAAGGATGTTTGATGTTTTTTACTGTACATTGGGATCATTTACAGTATGTTGCACATCATGTGTAAGCGTCACAGAGCATAATGACCATTTGCTAATTTATATGCAGTACAATGACATTGGACAATTGAATTAGTTTTATTATTAGTTTCTTTTATTCATTCATTCATTCATTCATTTTCTTTTCGGCTTAGTCCCTTTTTTAATCCGGGGTCGCCACAGCGGAATTAACCGCCAACTTATCCAGCATTTGTTTTACGCAGCGGATGCCCTTCCAGCTACAACCCATCTCTGGGAAACACATCCACACATTGTCATTCACACACATACACTACGGACAATTTAGCTTACCCAATTCACCTGTACCGCATGTCTTTGGACTGTGGGGGAGTTTCTTTTATTAGTTAAATATATTAAATTTACACGTTTGACTTGAGAGGTTGACAAGTTTGACTGCGCATCAATGGATTTACACTTCAGTGTTTGGACTTTCAGCTGTAAAAATTAAACTACACTGAACTGAACTAAACTGAACTTCAACTCTGAAAACACAGGAACGGACACAGTTTCAATTTATTGAACTTCTGTGTTAAGCTGCTTTGACACAATCTACATTGTAAGTGCTAAAAATTATTAAATTAATTAAAAAATTGAGACCTTAATTGTTCACCTTTTACAGAATTTCTCAAAATGGTATCTGTATTGCAAAGTTTCATTCTCATAATTAAGATTTTTCCTTTATAATTGCTTTATCAAAAGTTAAGATATTTGTGTTTGATTATTATTTATTATTTATTTATTATTTATTTATTAATATTATCATATTACTATATATTAATAATAATTTTTAGATGAAACAAACTTCCATATTACTTATTTAAACATGCATAAGCAATGTGGCTCTTTTTTGAATAAGTCATTAAAGTTGCCAGACAATGCTAAAAAAAATAAAAATTAAAAAGCCCAACATATTTGTAATTCAATTGACAACATTTACACAACTCTATAAAAAGGTGAATTCAATTAAACAGAATCCTTTCTAAGGCACAAAAATATATATATTGACATTTTAGTTGATGCATTCATCCGCTGACCTACAGAATCCCAGGGCGGACGATATTGATGAAGTTATCAAATTAGCATTTGCACTGATCAGCAATATTTTCAAACCACTGTGTAATGAGAAGTTTTATGTTAAATAAAATAGCCGCTCGGTTGTTTCAAGCATAATATATTTGTTTATATTTCAGGGTAATTGTTTTTTTAGTTATTGTCGTTTTGTTTATATTGGTTAGAACAATGAAGATTTAACAGACCCAATTTTGAGTGTGCTTAGGTGTGCTTTATTTTATTAAATTATTATTGCACTTTTTTAAGAATACTTGATACATATGCATGTATACTGAATATACATATGCATGTATGGATTTGCTCTTCAGTGTTTGGACTCTCAGTAGTGAATATTAAACAACACTGAACTGAAAACTGGACTGACACTGTTTCAATTTACTATAACCTTCAATGTGAAGCTGCTTTGGCACAATCTACATTGTAAAAGCGCTATACAAATAAAGGTGAATTGAATTGAATTGAAAATGTATGTATGTATGTATGTATGTATATATATATTCAATATATTCATTCATTTTCTTTTCAGCTTTATTATTCAGGGGTCGTCACAGCGAAATAAACTGCCAACTTATCCAGCAATCCAGCATTCTATGATTCCCATCATACATTTCCAAACTTTTACTGATACTACTATGCCTGGTGCTTTTTAAAACCAAGTGACGCCCATGTTCTACACCTCCATCTAGCAATGCATCACACCTTTTTTCCTCTCCTTTTCTTTCACCCATCCATTCATTTCTTCTGTTTTTGGCTTAAGCCCTGCAGCTGAGGCCTGCACTTCAGTGGATTCTTGTAATTGAGTTTTTAAGTAATTATAGAGGAGCTAATGCATCTTAAACGCCATTAAATTAAGAATAACGATTATTTACGCTCACTTTACACAGGCTGCCGGCAAGAGCAGTTCAAATGCCTATATATGTTAGCACTTCTACCTGCTAACACGGCAGCAGTTCACCATTTTAATTCATTTTTCTTGTCAAGTGTAACGTTTCCCCATCAGCAAAGAAAATGACGGGATGAGGTGTGGAAAAAATGGTTGCCCTTTGCAAACACTAGGGATCAGATGGAAGGCCTCTGAGGAACATCGAGGAACACTTAAGAAAACTGCAAAAATCTATAAATAGGAACAGCACTGAGAAGAGGATCTCTGACATCGTTCCAAGTAAAACCTCCATTTGGAATCACTCAGAAACGTACAAATCTTGGACAAAGACAGCGAACACCTTTAATCTGCAACTTTATACCTCTGGAAATAGGAAACAGAACCCTTGAATCTCTATATCCCCTGACCTCCACCCTAAAAGCTTCAATCCTAAGCCTCGTGGATCCCAGAGGAATAGCTCTTTTCTTTCGCCTTTTCCTTCCCTCCATTCTTTCCTTTTCAAAATTAATGGCGTTTGTTCAGTCTCTCTTTAAATGTATGATTCCTCCTAAACAAATCCTCCCAAAATCATTCTTTCTACTGTAAAATACTCTCTTTTACTCCAAAGGAACTACTTTTTCTCTGAGGCCCGATGTCCTGTGGTGCACTGCGCTCCGCTGAATGTAGTTTTAAAAGCTTTTTATAGTGTTACAGACAGAAACTGGTTCAGACGGAATATATTTTCCATGAGTTACATCAGGAAAGTCAGCATGCACGCCATCAGCCTGTAGACATTTACTGTCAGCCAGCATCATCGGTGCATCTCTGTACTCTGGATTATTCTGTTTACCTTATGTTTGAGGTGTTGATTTGGTTTATGACTTTCTAATCTTCAATAAGGACTTCTCTGTTTTCTTAAGCAGCGATCACATGCTCTTGTGTGTATCTGTTTTCCTTGTTAAGGTGATTCAGTGTGCTGCTAAGGGATCTCCGAGCCCTCAGCTCTCTCTACAAAGCTTTTCAATTAGCCCTTAATTGCCTAATTACCTCTGGGCATCAATGAGCAATGGAGAGAAGGTGGAAAAAGGGGGGAGAAGGAAAGATGAGTGATGTAAAATAAAATGTGTGCTTTAGTCGAGAGGTCAAGGTTTGGCTGGTTAGCATGGTCCAGTTTGCCCCTACTGGTTGATTTTGTTACTGCACCATCTGGGATACCAAAAACATCTGACTCTATTTGTTACCATTAAAATGTAGCAGTGCATTATTATTGTTATTAATATTGTTGCTCAGACAGCAGCCACATTATTGCTACTGTTCACTCTGACAGACAAAATGCTTCTGTATTCATCAAAAGGAGTCACTTTATCTCCACAACTGCATGTTTTATATATATATAAACATGCCAAAAACTTTCTCAACTGACTCAAATAATAAGTTCTTGTGCATTGACATTCTGTTTTCCTTAGAGTTAAACACTCCTAACAAGAATTAAAACGTTGACAATATTGCACTATTAAAAGGAAAGGATGTGACATTAACTCCATGAATTTTAACAGCTCAACTCTAAACTGGATAGTTTTTAAATAAGCACAAAATAATACTTTATGGTAATATAACATGGTAAATATGCAAAAAACATTTTCTCCATTGACTCATATAATAAGTTCAGAGTACTGACATGCTGTTAAAGATTCCTAGCAAGAATTAAAAGGGGCGACGTAGTGGTGCAGTGGGTAGCGCTGTCGTCTCACAGCAAGAAGGTTGCTGGTTCGAGCCTCAGCTGGGTCAGTTGGCATTTCTGTGTGAAGTTTGCATGTGGGTTTGTGTGCGTTTCCTCCAGGTGCTCTGTTTTCCCCCACAAATCCAAAGACGTGGTATAGGTGAACTGGATAAGCTAAATTGTCTGTAGTCTATGTGTGTGAATGAGTGTGTATGGCTGTTTCCCAGTGATGGGTTGCATCTCGAAGGGCATCCCTGTTTTGGCGACCCCAGATTAATAAAGGGATTAAACCGAAAAGAAAATGAATGAAGAATTAAAAGGTTTACAATATTGCACCTTCAAAAAATCAACTCCAGGAACTTTAATTAAAAAATATCTGTGCTTTTCACTGATTATTTTTTATTAATATATATTGATTATTTATTTGACCATTTAGTGTTGTTGTTATTAAATATTTTAATGCAAGTAATGGGCTATGGGAGCCACATAATATATTATTACCGTTATTTTAGATGTTTTACTTGTCTTAATGTTGCTTGTAGTGTTGATGTTGTTTTAAAGCATCTGACAAGCAACTCGCGTTGCGATGAATAATAACGATGACAGCTAGCACTTCATATAGGCTACATTCTTGTGATGACAACCGACCGCACAAATGTGGAGCTTCGACAAAACATGTTTTCTTCTGTTTTTCCTTCCCCTCTCTCCTGATCTCTCCAACGTTTCTTTCTTTCTTTACTTTCCATTTCTCTCTCCCTCTCTCTGGTGATCCCCCAGCCTCTCTCTCTCTCTCTCTCTGCGTGTCTCTGGAGGGCTCTGAAGGAAGCAGTGAAGCGCTACAGCGAGCTCCTGTCTGTCACAATCACACATGTTTCCCATTAATGTGACAAACACAGTTGACATCCAATTTCCCCCATGCGCGCCAGCTTCCCGCAAAATGGATGATGAGACTGCAAAACCCCCGTTCATGATAAACAGCGGCGTCCCTCTGCCTCAGGGGAGGAATCCACTCAAGCAGCGCCATCAAACACATGAATGGCATCTCATCTCATACTAAGTGAACGACCAGGGCAGGTGCGAGGAGGAGGAAGAGGGGGGTGAACGGAGACACTAGGTGGCAGTTGTTATTTGCGGGGAACGGACGTGTCTTGCCAATGCAGACACTGCGAGACGCTGCGTTCTGACAGGCCGTTTAACTGTGCCATCATGACCTCTTGTTACGGCTGTAGCAAACAATAGTCCTCAGACTGACTGAACGAATGTCGACTGTGTCGGAACAGAAGAGCTGCCAGTGAAACTCTTTTGGTATTCTGGGATGCCACTGTCAATCTGTAGTACAGCCTCTCCTGTGTCGTTATGACGTCATGACCCTCAGGTGTCCAACAGTCGGACGCAGGTCATTTGCTGCCTTTTGCTGCCATCTAGTGGTGGGTTTAGTACAGCTGTTGTCTTTTCAGCATTGACCATGAACGACTGTAGAATAAATTTTATGTGGCAAGCCCTTTCAACATTTCATCTATTCACCATGACTATAGCATTTCAAATTATCAGCTGCACTTCTTGCTTGTGTAAACAACTGATCAAATAATTTTGAAAAATTGTGCAACATAATTCAGTGAGGTACTTGGCTTTGCGCTTTATTTTTATCCATCAAAAATTTTGTTACGCTTGGTATTTTCACACAACATTAGTGTCACAAATCTGTGGTCAAAGTTCTTTTGAGTTCAGCGTCTTTTGTTTCTTCTGATTATTTTCTCTCTGTATTCTCTACACCACGGTAATATTCAACATATTCATAATATTGTTGCTAAAAGTCATGTTTGGGGTTTTGGGGATTATTCATTGACTGGAAAAAAAAGTAATTTTTATTTTTGCCAAAAATACTTATACCTATTTATTAGCTTTTGTGTATTCTTTAGATACTCATAGTTGTTTTTAGCATAGTATTTTTTTTTTTTTAAAGATACTACGGTGGCCGAGAAAGGTTAACGCGCTGCAATTTAAGAAAGCACATGCAATAACAGAAAACACCGGCAGATTTCATCAATCTTCATCAATTTGACAGCACACCTGTTACAAATTCTCACAACACAAACCAAGGAAGAAACGCGCAGCAAGTTATTGAAAACACAACGGAAGAAAACGTGCAGCAAGTTGATGAAAAGGCAAGGCAAGTTTATTTATATAGCACATTTTTTACACAGTGGCAATTCAAAGTGCTTTACATAAACAGGAATAAAATTGAAGTATAAGAAAATAAAAACAAATAATAAAAAACAGATAAAAACAGATTAAAATGAGTTAAAACAAGTTATAAAAGAATGAAAAGAAAAAACAACACAACGGAAATGTTTCAAGAGGACCCAAAAACATGACGGACCCAGCTAAGGATGTAGTTAATTTATTTAATAACGCAACATTTCAGTTTATCATTAATTAGACTGATAATTTACAAAAGACAACGGAATCGTGTAATCAGGATATTACACCTTTCAAAGACCACCAATCACTTCACTGAACAAGTCACGGCGGGTTCCGTTATGTTTTCAATAACTTGTTGCACGTTTTCTTTCGTTGTGTTTTCAATAACTTGTTGCGCGTTTTCTTCCGTTTTGTTTTCAATAACTTGCTGCGCATTTCTTCCGTTGTTTATGTTGTGAGAATTTGTAACAGGTGTGCTGTCAAATTGATGAAGATCGTTTCTTAATCTGTAGTGTATGTGTGTGAATGAGTGTGTATGGATGTTTCCCAGAGATGGGTTGCAGCTGGAAGGACATCCACTGCGTACAACATATGCTGGATAAGTTGGTGGTTCATTCCACTGTGGTGACCCCTGATTAATAAAGGGACTAAGCTGAAAAGAAAATGAATGAATGAGTATTGTAATAAATACTAATAGGCATATGTATTTGTATGTAATAAAATACAATAGTTTATTTTTCATTGCCTTTTATGGAGATCTGTTATTGTGAAGTCTACTGGAGTTTTGACTAGTATGTATTCCATTTATAGCCATTTTTGTTTAGTGTAACAGAATTTAATTGTGTACTGCAACTTTTTTTGTAAAATATTAGTGCATTTTAGATACTTTTGACTAGAATTTACTATTTCCTATTAAGTAGATTCATTCATTCATTCATTCATTTTCTTTTCGGCTTAGTCCCTTTATTAATCCGGGGTTGCCACAGCGGAATGAACCGCCAACTTATCCAGCATTTGTTTTACGCAGCGGATGCCCTTCCAGCTGCAACCCATCTCTGGGAAACTATTAAGTAGATACGGCGCGCAAAGAGTTTTCTAAGTCGACAAGGCTAAAGTTTAAATAATATGATGGTGAGGAGATTTTACTAAGCATGCCTCCTGATAGATTTTTTTGTATAAAGTAAAAAGGAAGGATGACGAGTCAGGGAGGTAGGACTTAAATCTAATTCTCTGCCATGTGTCAAGTCTAAGAAAACAGATAATTCTATAAAATATGGATATATATTTATTTATTTATTCATTTATTTATTTACTTTGAAGGGGGTCGTGCCACAGTAGAGCGTTATGTCTAGCAAAGTACCTGTTCCAATTTTAAGTATAATTATAAGTATAATTAAGCACCATTCACTATTGTAATAAACACTAAGCATGTACATAATTATCTACTGAATGCTGTTTGAAGTATTTTTTGAATTATGGAGTGATTACAATAGATGCTAAAAATATTAGATTTTTTTTAGATGCTAAAAAAATTGACACTAATAAATAAAAAACAGAACACAAGTTCAGAAAAAAGTTCAGAACACGACTTTATCCAGTGTTAAGATTTTTGTGCTAGAAATGTGTGAAAATTAGTGCATATCTAATAATGCCTCACTTGCATATATAAAAATTACATTTTAGAAAACATCCCTTTTTCATCCCTTTTTTTATTTCTTTTTTTGCTTTTCTTAATATGATCAATCAACTGCAGAGGTTTGGTGATAACTATTTTTCCCCGTTCACCTGCAGTGTCTTTCTTTAAATGTTAAAATGGCTTGCCGTATGAATGCAGACACTCAGCAGCACATTGGCCATGATCATTCATTAGCATGAAAGCTTTTAAGAGACAACACCACCAGGCCTTTTGAGCGAACTGCTGAGCTGCGCGCGAACGAATGCTTGGCATACGAGTACTTTGTTATCTCTCCCAGTGGGAAATCAAACATTTACTTTGAACAACAAAACTTGGGTTTTTCATTATTCTCTGTCTTCGGCACAACCGCTCCAATCGTGCAGATTTTCCTATTAGCATCAGATCAATAGTCTCCTTTAGTTTCCTCTGCGCTACATTCTCGCTCTAAGTGAAACCGTAGTAAATCTGAGTGAAATTAAATTTACTAATTGGTTTCCGAGGGACAAAGGAAACAAAACTAAATTGATTGCTGTAATAAGTCTTTTAGTAAAAGCACTTTCGGTTCAAACTGTGTGGAGGGATTTTACAAAGCAAATTAATTTGTCTTGACTTCCTTTCTGCGTTTGCCGTTTTCTTGCCCATCTTGTTTGATATTCTCTCTGTTCTCTGCACGTGCAGGAGGAGGTTGAGTTTCTCTGATGCTCCTTTGGTTCTCATCTCAGTCTTGAGTATTAGACCTCACCTTTATGAACACAGCAGGACCCGGAGGCAGCAGGTAGCCTACTGTCATGTACTATAACTGCATCTGTGTCTTTAAGACGTGAGACAGGT
>CAIGQQ010033238.1:1429160-1458418 GCA_903798035.1 Danio albolineatus
ATATAAAGTCGAGCTCTGCTATGAACTGGGTTCCCGTTATTCCTCCGGCTTCCTCTAGAGCTCGCCTGTTGGAGTGTCCCGTCGCTCGCTCTCTCTCCTCGGGGAAGGCGGGACCGTATTAGCCGAGAAGGGCGTTCTTTCTGCGGTCACAGGCGGCGTAGTCCTTCTAGGGGTGGGTCTTTCTTGGCAAAGGAAAACCCACCTTTTTCATTGTTTGGATCTCGAAGGAATGTGATGGTTTGATCCTGCTGCGCAAGGGAGGGGGCGAGAGAAGGAACCAGCGCGGACCCTGCTGAGAACTGCTCTATTCATCCTCAAAAAGTCAAACGCGTTTTGCCCTTCCAGAGAGCTACCTCCAAAAACGGGTCTTCTCGCGGTGCTCAAGGTAAGAGAATACCGTAGCTAGTTTTTGTGGAAGAGGAGCTGAATGGTGGAATCTGGCCCCCTAGACACAACTCTAAACTGCGGCAACTTTGCCACCCTCCTCCCCCTCCTGTTCGCTGCAGCGGAGAAGCTCGGTAAGCCGGACTGCGGCGATTTTACTCGGGTTATTCAGTGGCTGATGGAGGAATGATAGCGACGCAGAGATGCTGAAGTAAACTTAACCGGGACTTTCCAAACCGCGGGTGTTTGTAGCCGAGCGGCAGCTGAAACAACCGATTATGTTGTATGTTTTCGGTGGCTAAAGCAGAGATTCACTCAGTTTTCAGTACGAGTTATTCTACGTCAGCAGCATCACACTGTAGCGAAGTAAAGTTTACATTTGTTACATTTTTAACCGATTTGCACGTTGTTTGTCGCGCGCGAGCATTGAAATGTCAAAACAGATTTACATTCCACGCCACGTACACCCAAGAATATAGTGAGTTTTCAAACAGGAAAAGTCGCTTTCTCTGAGAACAATACCGCAGACTTTGAAGGAATTTGGGTCGACGTGAGCCAAAGTCTAAATAGTTTGATTTCCTTTTTAATGAAAGCGGTTTTCCATGTGCCCTTGAAAGCGTTTTCTTCCTGCGTTTCTGCCGATTAAGCAAGCAAGGTTCAGTGGTGTGGGACTGGGACGCTCATGTTCGCCTGTCAGATATCCCGTGTTAAATTTGGATTTCTGTATCGTAACGTGCAGCTTTTTTTGACGCAGTGTCTGTCCCGACCAGCATTACTGTCGGCTATACTGACATGAATAGAAAATGTATTTCAAGCCATTGCTATTAATATTGACAGCCGTTATTAGAGATGCGAGGTGCGTGCACACACACGATGACAGACACAATTAAACGCGTTTGATGTCTTTTAACAGAAGCTTAGCCCTAAATGGTTCATATTAAGGCTTTTATTACAAGTGGGAAGTGCTGTTTTTGCCTTGGCCTAAAATCCAGGTGTTTATTATTTGTGCGTGCTGTATGGGCTGGCAGACCGGGATGTCATGTGGAGGTCAGGCAGATCTGGGCTTTGCAATTGCAGTTGTGTCTTGCTATATGTTCATGTCTAAATTATTTAATAATTCGAATCTTTTGAATCTGTTAACTAAATTGGTTTGTTCTGATTTGTTAAGTGACCTTTTCCTCAGGTTACACAAGTACGCCAGTAGGTGGCGAGAAGTGAGCCCTAGTATTCCATACTTCCCTACATAGTATGTATGAAGTATGCTAGATAAGTAGACTGAAATTTTAACTGAAAGCAGAGTATTTATGTACAGTAGCCATACTAGCCAAATATTTCGTTATTTGTATACATGGCAATTGCTGTATATGGCTTGTGAGCTAAGAAGTCAAAGGTTTAAAACTTAGTAAGATGTCCTGTTCATTTCAAAGTCAATGTTGATTTCATGTGTTTTAAAAACAGAAGTCTCTCATTTTGGATCCTTATGCATTATTTTGTAGAAGAAGTAGTACAAGTAAAGTGTTCATACTGAATATTCCATCAGGAAAAAGTGCACTTGAGAATTTGATTTGAAGAGTTTGGAATCCTGGACACATTACAGACTTATTTATAGATGTTAAAGTGCAACGTTAATGACTATTTCAGTAAATAGGATCTTTTATTCCAGATCCAAATGTGGATTTTCTCATCAGTTTGTTTAGTCTTATCACAAGTAGATGGACACACATTTGCATTTTCACAACATGTTTTGATTGACCTCTTGTTCATTTTCTAGCACTTAGTTCTTTGAGATGAGGGTCTGTTGACATGTCACTTGTGTATGCATGCGCTACTTGTAATGAGAAGAAACAACATGTTGAAAAACTTGTCATTATTTTTCTTTTATGTGTGCACAAAAGTATTCTCGTACCTTGATAATATTCCGATTGAGCCACTGAAGGCATATGGTCTGTTTTGAGCATATTTTTGAACCTTTATGGACTTTGATCTAGTCAGGAGGAACCTTGGTGTCTATTGAGGAAGAAACTCTCAGATAAATCTAAAATAGCTTATTTTCTATTGTAAAGATGAACAAATGATTCAGAGGTTTGGAACAACATGAGGGTCAGTAATCAATCATTGCATTTCCATTTTTGGGTGAACTAACTCTTTTATACCAGGTGTAAACACAAGTTATGAATGCAGTAAAACACTGACATGCTTAAATTAGAGACTTCAGGGATTAAAAATCAGTATGTGAAAGAAAGCAAGAACATTTAATGTAATTATAAGACTAATTCAAAAACAATTATTCATGAACGGAGAACTGTATACACACACACACACACATACACACACACACACACACACACACACACACACACACACACACACACACACACACACAGTCTACAAGTATACTTTTGTCAGGTAAGCTGCAGTGGTTTTGGTTGGGAGGTTGGGGCGCTGACAGGAAAATGAAACACTAAGCACAGAAAGAACAGCAGCAACCCCCAATACAAGCTCCATTACATTAGGCAGGTGGGGCCCATAAAGCAAAGACGGGGAAGATCAGTACAGAGAGGACCTGCCATGACCTGTCCCGACTTAAATGCAGAGCACTGACTGATTTCCAGTAAGGCCTGAGAGACAGTGCCTGTCAGGGAACACTTGTGTCAGTGTGTTCAGTATGAACAGTAAATTAGCCTGGTGAACTAAATACTGTTATGGATACTGGCACTTGATAGCTTATATGACACTTATATGACTCTATAGCTTTAGACTTGTATCTTGCACAAGCCCTGCCATTGTGTTGATACAGGAGTTTTATGGAGTCAAGATTAAATATTTGAACTTCATGTGAGTTTCTGTGATAAAGTAGCATAGTTTGACAGACTGAGTTGGAGTTGGTTCTGAATAGAAGTTGATGAGATTGTTTAAATCCGAAGGAAGGTTCTGTAATGTCAGACATTAAAGCTTTGAAAGTTTAAAGTTTAACACTGTTTCAATATAGAGTTTTGCTGTACCTATCCAGTTGCATTTTAGTATGGTCTCAGTGCTGTGTGGTTCTCAGTGCTGGGTTGTGACCATTAAAATGTCACGTTGTTCTGATAAGTTTGCAGACAACAGAAAGTTTAATGCTACTCTTGCATTTAGGGAAGCAAAGGAAATTCATAGCACAACATTTAATGCTAATGATGTTTATTTTATTTTAAATATACAATTAACTTTTTATATTTTGATCAAATATTTTATTTATTTGTTGGGCGACACTGTGGCTCAGTGGGTAGCGCTGTCGGTGGGTCTGTGGGTTCAAGCCCCGGCTGCATAAGTTGACATTTCTGTGTGGAGTTTGCATATTCTCCCCGTGTTCGCGTGGATCTCTTCCGGGTACTCCGGTTTTCCCCACTGTCCAAACACATGCGTTATAAGTTAATTGAATAAGCTAAATTGCTATAGTGTATGTATGTGTGTGAATGTAAGAGTGTATGGGTGTTTTCCAGTGCTGGTTTGCAGCTGGAAGAGCATCCGCTGCGTAAAACATATGCTGGATAAGTTGGCGGTTCATTCCTCTGTGATGACCCCTGATTAAAGTGACAAACCCGAAAAGGAAATGAATGAATTTTATTTATACATTAAAAAAATTCTGTTCAGTCATTTTGGGTTGGAGTTTTTTAAAATGTTTTTTTTTATGCTTTCATTTCATTTGTTAAAAAATAGAATTAAAAAAAATACTATTTATGTAAAAATGACCCCAGCAACATAAGTACTAAAAACTGTACTGTGGTTGCCACTTATTTTAGGCCCATGCAGAAAAATCAGAGCCACTATACTGGAGTATGTTCAGCTGGAGATCTGAAGCCGGATGTATTTGCTTTCTCCCAAATACCGGCCGACACTCTTTGTGTTTCTCTTAGTCTATTATAGATTATCTCTCAGTCTGTCTTGTGTTTCATGACCTGCTGTGTTGTTTCACTTGTCTCTCACCTTAAAAGAGCGAAGGTTGCTTTCTGATGAGCCGTTCTTGGTTATACAATGGTGCATGTGAACTTTGTCAGCTGGAACAGGATGGGTGGGTGTTTGTGAAAGTGTAAAACAGGGGCAGTTCAGTTCTCTCTCAGGAGAAAGTTTGAAGAAGACCGCTTGCACAACTTTCACGCAATGAATAGCGCTGCTCCCTCTCCAGCACTTTTCTTTATGAGCAAGGCCTGCTGCTGGTTTTGCCAGTCTGCTGATTGCTTTTCCACTCTGAGGAAACATGCAGTGAAACGCTTGTGATGGTTATCGGTATCCAATAAGAGTAATTACCAGACTTAGCACCAGTCCCGGGGATTATGGAGAAGCTAAATGACTAGTCTGAGGTTTAAATTGAATATTGTGGTTCACTCCTGGTGTTCCCTCTCTGTCTTTTGTCTCTTTCTTTCTCAATCAAATGAACCAACAGATTCTGTTAATAAGTCTTCATTCTGGTGGAAAAAGGTTTTCAGTGCAGTTTCAGTTTTATACTTAAGGGATAGTTTGGAAACGCTACATGACATCACTGTTCTTCTTTCTCTGTGAGAATGACTTAACACTTCTGCTGGAATGCAAGGGGAAGTGAAATTTATTTGGTTATTTTAGCAGACAGATGTACTTCTTATGTGCTAAACAGTAAAACTGGTGTAAACGTCACTGGCAGATTGGCTTTTTACAACCTGCAAATGTGTTTCCAAAATTGCAACTGTGGCCCTGTTTATTTCTAGTTTTAGTTCATTCAATCAAAAGTAGTAGACACATTCCCATTTTAAACCTGTTTTTTTGTTACCTTTAAATTAACATACAATCTCAGATTACTGTAATGCATAAAAACACATTCACAACCCTTGCGGTCACGACAAAAATGCATTGCAACACAAGTTGTAAACAAAGCCTGACATCAACAAACACTTTTTTGAAAATATCCATTTTCAAATGCATAAATACTTGTAAGAAACAAATAACTTCTTTCCTGTGTTTGTGTGTGTGTGTTTTGTTTCTTCAAACTGTGATTTAAAAATTGGTGTTTATTGGACGGATGACCAAATCTGGTTCACAGCTGAATGTGTCTTCAGTTTTGTGCTGTCAAGAAGTGGGAGAGCTCGCTGACAGACATCCAGCTTGAAGAAGAGGTGTTAAAGTGTGAACAGTAGAAGATTACAGCAGCACCTCCCACACACACAAACACACACTGAACCAGTCCAGCTGTCCCAGTTTGCCCTGAGGACTGATCTTCACACAGTGCGACAGAACTTGAAGAAAGGGGGCTTCCTCCATTAATGTGTTTGCACCTGGTTTTAAAGGGATTACGACAGCTCTGTCAAACTGGAATGTGTCCCTCATCTAGGCCCTGTTTACACTAATGCGTTTTCGTTTTAAAACGCATAAGTTTTGCTACGGTTACGACATCCGTCCACACTACATCAGAGTTTTTGAGCCCCGAAAACGTAGCATTTTGGAAACGCTGGAGAGGCCATTTTCATTCTAAAACGCTGCTGCTCCGTCTCAGTGTGGATGAGGGAAAACAGCGACATCTGAAAACGGAGTCGTGGCTGCTGAGATTGGCTATTCAATTGGGGCTTTTGGGTCATTGCGTAACCTTCCCTTATTCGTCAAACCCCTATCACATGACATTGGATTCATGTTTTTGACACGAACAAACCTGCATGTAGCCTAAACTGTTTTTAAGTAAATTTTTAATGGGTAAAAATGTAGTTTTATAGAAAGAGAAAGTATCTGTAATCTAGATCCTAAATGCCTACTTAATCGCGCATCATAAAATAATTATTGTTATTTTTAATGTGGCATGTTGTTCTATACTAATGTCTGGCATCATTTTGTCTAGTGTCTGAAAACAAATATACATACATGTTGATTTAATTTAAATACGTTTTAGCCTTAAAAAAAGTATTCAATGACAAGATGCAATTTTGCTCGTTTTATTTGTTGACATGTAATTATATTATTTGACTTGGCCACCCTTGTTATGGGTATTGGCTATTAAAAACCTTCTTAGTTGACCACTATTTGGATAGATGAGCTCACAGTTAAGTAATAAAGAGGCACACGGCCAGAGCTGATAAGTGCTGCACTGCGTCTTGGATTAATGATGAGCTTGGATATGCTCAGACCTGCTCCTCCAGTGATGTTTTACATCATCCAACATACTTGTGAGCAGAACTCATCAGATTCTCCACTCGGTGTCATCTGTAAAGGATGTTGAATGACTTTTCTTCTCAAAAATGCCACACCCTTCTCTCTCACCTGTGCTCAAACACGCCTGTGTTTACGCTTGAGCATGTGTACAGAATACAGGAGATTTAGTGTGCATTAAAGAGCAGGTGTGTATTTATATGGCCTTTTTACACCTATTATTATCCGTGTCAGTGACCCAAATATGAGAGGTCAGCCCAGACACATTGCTGTTCACAGCAGTAACATGCTTCTCAAATCAGTCAACAAATGATTCCATGTTGACCTTTGACTTTTTTTTTTTCTTTTTTTTCTCCACCTCATCTGTGACTCTGTTGAGGAGTGTGGGTGCAGGAGTGGGAGTGTTTTGAAATATCTGTAAGGCCTCCTGAAAATAGCTCAGCTGAAACGAGTGATGCATACACAGCAGCCCACATGCTCTGTGATGGTGTAATGTTCCCCCAGTAACCGGCACGGCACTCTGGACACAGCTGTAGTACCAAAATAGTTGAATTTCAGTTCATTAGCTATTGTGCATGTTTGTTTTGGGTGGTGATGGAGAATTCCACCAGGGATATGGGTGATGGCTTGATAGAACTGTCCTGATTTCCTCATCTAGAATTCTACAAAAAGGGCTAATAGTCCACTTATGCCAGGTTTACACTTGGTATTAAGGTGCTTCCTGATTAATTCAGTTACAAGCTGATGATCCAGTTGTAAACAAAATCTAAAATGCTTTAAGCTTGTCTGCTTTTGACTACGACCATACTTAAACTCATTTTAAAGGATTTGGGGTCGAATGCGTTTGAGCAGCCATATCACCCCTGCAGCCCAAGAGCGGTTACTTACTGAAGCTAAGCAGGGCTGAGCCTGTTCAGTACCTGGATGGGAGACCACATGGAAAACCTAGGTTGCTGTTGGAAGTGGTGTTAGTGAGGCCAGCAGGGGGCACTCAACCTGCGGTCTGTGTGAGTCCTAATGCCCCAGTAAAAGTGAAGAGGACACTTTACTGTCAGTGGGTGCCGTCTTTCGGATGAGACGTTAAACCGAGGTCCTGACTCTCTGTGGTCATTAAAAAATCCCGTGGCACTTCTCGTAAAGAGTAGGGGTGTAACCCCGGTGTCCTGGCCAAAGTCCCTCAATCGGCCCTTATGATCATGGCCTTCCAATCATCCCCATCCACCGAATTGGCTCTATTGGCTCTATTACCTATTATTCTTACCTAACATAGGCTCATTCTGAAAACGTATACCTACAGTATATATATTTCTGGAGATCACGAATTATGTAGCCAGAGCTACGTATGGCTGCATTTCAAACAAACGCTACGGGGCGGTATGATGCTGTTTCTTTTCTTGCTTACCAGCTGACCTCCACATGGACCGCTTTTCCGCTGTTATCAGTTTGTCCAGTAGCTCGACATGTACGTTGGTGGACTTGAGACGCAGAGTGGAGTTGACCACAACAATGAGGTTCGAGTCCAGTGAAGAATGGTTGTAGAAAGCAGGTAAGACGAAAACAAAAAAAGCTAAAAACTAAAATGAACAAATAAATAGCAGGGTGAGAATGTGGTCAAATCTGAAAACGTAGTAAAAATCAGGGACGTATTCTTTTTCTCGATGGCTTTTTAAAACACTGCGGTTAGGTTTAGGGAAGGGGTGAGCGGGTCAATCTGTGATTTTATTATTTTTTTTATTTTATTATTTTTTAAAACACTATTGGCTGGGTTTAGGGAAGGGGGAGGGTGAGGGGATCAGTCGGTTGGTTGGTTAGTCAATAAGTCAGTCAGTTGACAGCGGCCTCTGGTGGATTTACGTGAGAACAGTAGGCGCGAATGGCACTTGCTAGAAAAATTTGAGATCTGAATAAAAAGCATACACAGAGGCCTCTGCAAAAACAAAAATGTAGCTGCTGAGACATATTTTGCCCTCTCCTGAAATGTATATAGGAGTGCTTGGGATGTCTGCTTCTGCACCTGTTTGTGCTCCTCTGGAATAACACTTCTGAAACACTAGTAGTTTTTTTGCGGATATTTTGAGTTTCCGCTGGCAGTATATGTGCTATGATAATGTAGACAGAGTGCAGACTAGCATATAGTGGAGGATGAAAGAGGCAGGAACCAATGCTATCAATGTGACCAATTATCTTGCACTCTGCATTGCCATAACATGTAACAAATTTTTTTTTGAGAAGTGCATGCCAGAATCCACATCAGGTTACAGCAATGGGTATGCAAATGTATAAAGGGTACGTTAAGCCAACTGCTTGCACTGAATGTAGAAGTATAAACTGGCCTTTACTAGGACTTGGTGAGATATTGAGTAATATGATTATATATTATATACAGATTCATGATATACTTGACTTGGTTTGTGTTAGCTATTATAGGGAATGTTATCTCCCCAAAAAGATTACCTACCATATACTCATCCTCAGGTTTTTCTCAATCTGTAACAGTTGAAAACCAAAAATTATAAAAAATAAGTATCATAAGGTAACCAGTTGACAGTTGACTAGCTATTGATGTCCAAAAAATACTGTGGAAGTCATTTCGGATGTCCCAGGATTCCCTCTTTGTTGACCATGTTGTTTTTTTTCCCCCAAATTCTCCACTACTCTGCCTATTTATACCCTCCACATGGAAACACAAGCAGAGACTCTCGTGTCCAGAGCTGACCTGATTTCCAGTCTAGCACAGAGGTTCAGGCATGGGCAGGGAAAGAGGCTGTGCCCTTCCTCTCGCCACACAGTTTCTAACTGAAGCATGAACTCTAGTTTTAGCTGACGTTTTAGCCACGTTGCTGTCTACACACTACTAAAAAGTTTAGAGCGAGTGTTATTGAATAAGCCCTGAATAGACTCATCTGTCAAAGTTTATAATTTAAAAGAGCAAGCTATATCATTTCTAATCCTTAACATCTGCCGTCGTCACCATAATGTGTGTAGGCTTAATAGACAGGGGCAACTCTCAAATATTTGAGTGTAGTTGTGCTCTGTCCTTAATGTCACCCTAGACCCTTGCATTTCACTCTGAAAGTTCACACTTTGACGTAACACTGATCGTAGTTGGCTATAACCGTAACCACAAGTTCACATCAAGTTCACTCTTTGGGATGCTGCTTGAGCTGATGTATATAAGATGGAGTAATGTAATTAAATCAGGATCATTTCACAAGAATACAGCTTTTTTCTGTTATCAGATTTTAAAACTGCTTTAATTCCTGTTATGGACATTGATACATCTGTTCACACCTTCTTTTTTTGGTTGGCCACTCATGATAACTATTTTGTATCTGTGGGAGTTATTAGAAGAGACATTTAATGCATTGTGCGCTCGTGCATAAGTGAATACCCAATTATTTTCCACCTTACACACAATCTTAAAACTTCCTTTTTTGCTATCATACTTGCACACCATTAATCTGTTACAAAACGGACCTAATACCTTTTCCAGAGGGACACCACATATAAAAAATAGAAACAAGCTAGCGTTTGATGGGCATTTTGAATTACTATCTGTTCTTAGCATTACAGGGATTAGATGACAAACAAATGTATCAACCGCCTCCATTTCCTGTTCATGATTTAGCATCATACTGTAAAACCATATATGTAGAACAATCCCTGTAGAACAACATAACACATCCTTTGTCTCACCCTCTGATCTCACACACAGAGTTGTGCTGAGTAAAAGGAAAACATCTTCAGTTTGATTTTAGTTGTGATATTTTATTATAGCTCTGACCTCTCAATGTGTTTGCACAGTTCAGAAAGTTAAACTGAGGCAGATGCACATTTTTTACTGCTCTGGTCCGAGGCCTATTCTTCCTTATCTCTGATAGAAAACATGTTTCCACTGTGACACTTGATTGCAAACATTGTCCTGAGTTCTATAATGGTTTACATATGGTTGGGAGTTTTTGCAGTTTGAAAGGACAGTTCAAGTCTAAAGCCCATCTCACTCATCCCTTCCAAAAAAAAAAAAAAAAAAAAAAGACTTTAATTTTATTAGACTTTTATTAGGCACACTGAGTTCTTGTAGACCTTTTTCTGTTGAAAAGATGTTGTTAGTAAAAGTAAAGACATCACAAAAAGAAATCCACGATCTCAGAACCAACTTTTTGTTTATAATTTTAGACGCAGCCAAACATATTCAGGATGTCTTCCAAGTATGTTCTACAAAAGCTCTTTTAAGGCATAACAAAATGGAAATGACCTCTAGGAATGGCACACGTTGTGTGCAGATGTTCAGACTATTGTTTTCCCTTTCTGAAGAACATTTATTACAGAAATGGATGAAATGTGAACATTGGGAATAGTGTGTGACTGGACTGAACAAGACTTATTTTTTTCACAGTCAAAATAGATTACTTTCTCCATCTGGGTTAGTTTATTTATGATTAATTGTACACTAACTTCCACTAGTATGCCTCTCAGATGTTTGCTCTTCAGAGAGCTGCTTACAGAAGACTGTCAGACATAGTGGACGATATGGCACCAAATATGAGGGAATTCAAAACATTTTTTGAAAGTTCTGCTCCCAGGCAGAGATCTTTAAACTTGTACTTGAGTGGATTTTTTTCTCTCAAATTCAGCATCAATGCTATACAATACATTTAGAAACAAATATTTTTGTTGTTAAATAGTCTTTGGATCTCATATGATCTAAAATAAGTACCTGCAGCATGAAATAATCAATGACAATTAATCAAAAATAATTTCTTACAGCTAAATTGTATAAGTTTGTATCCTGTGGGGTAGTTAATTCCGCTGTGGCAACCCTTGATAAATAAGGGACAAAGCCGGAGGACAATGAATGAATCCTGTAGACTAAGTTATGTATTTATGTCTTTTTTCAGTCAATCCAATTCAAAGTCAGTCCAATTTCAAAGTCTAAAAGCTGTTCGCTTTATTTTCCAGTGATCAAACCATGAGATGTCAGCTCAAACTGGGCAGTGCAATGATTTCTCTTCCCTTCTCTTTTTCTCCCTGTTCTTGAGGTATTTTTGGAACTTAATGAAAAGAGAAATCTGAACCGCTTGGCCTTAAAAGGGATGTCTGGGTCAGCTGTGTGGAAAGTTGTGTTATTAATGCGTTTGACGTCTCTCTCACACTGTGTTTTGTTAAAGGGGCTGGAGAACACAGGAATGCTATGGGTTGGATGGTTAAGTTGGGCTGGACTTGATCTTTGGAGAGCGAGAGAGAGGGGAAAAGGGGCATAGTTAGCATTTTTTAGAAGCCGTTCCAGCTCGCTTCAAGGTCCACTTTTTTGCCTTCTGGGACATGCTATGGAAGGCGCTAGTGTAACACATAGAATCCTGTTCTGTACTGAGGACATGAAAGTAACTTATAACAGCATTTATTAGAGAAAAGCAGCATGCGTTTTGCCCATTAAACAAATCTCTCGTTCTCAGCAGAAAGTTTGGGTTTTAACAGCTCATCATGTGGATACTGATCTCTTTCTTGTGTCTTTCCCTTTTATGATCCCATAGTAGTTTTGACCGTATGGCTCTGACTCTGTTACAGTCCATTTACATGCTTTTTAAAGAAGATGAAGATTATTGTTGAGATTGGAGCATACTGGTGGTTTTCCACGATTATTATCTATAATTGCAATGAATTATAATGAATTAGAATGGGAGCTGCAGAAATGAGTCTTTGTTTGTTTGGGATTCATTTTATATGAAGCCTTTGTGTGTAGCAGAGAAAAAGAGACAAGTATGCTTGTTAAACTTATTACAGTCTATTTTGATAGGGATTTGTTTTGACGACAATCACATTTAAAAGTTGCAAACATAAAAAGAAAAAGTAAAATATTTGAAAGGGAACAATTTGCAACAACGTTCTATTAATTAATGTCACTGCGGTTACTAACAAGAAACATGAACATTACATAAATTACAGACTTTATTAATCTTTGTTAATGAAATTAATTGTCCGCTGTTAGTTCTTATTAACTTCTGCATTAACTTATGTTAACATGCATAACTTTGGATTTTAATAATGCATTAGTAAATGTTAAACTATGGTTAATAAATGCTGTACAAGTATTGTTCGTAGTAAATACAATAACTAACATTATTTAATGGATTCCTATTGAAAGAATTGTAATTGAATATGCATGTGTACTCTCTGTATATAAATTGGTTTTGTGCAGTTCTAAAACATTTGAATTTAGTTTTCAAGAAAGTTTTACATTTTAATAATGTTGTGAGTGATATGAAATGATGTTAACAGTAATCCTTTATCGAGCCACAAACCATACATTTAAGGTATAGTCACCCAAAAATTAAATATTACGCACTATTCAATGCTTGTTTTCAATCACATTTTCCTTCTGTTTGTTTTTTCTTCTTTTGAACACAAAAGAAGAGATTTTGATGAAAGCTGAAAACTTTCCATAGTTGGAAAAAGAAATACTATGAAAGTCAGTGGTTACAGGTTTCAAGCTTTCTTCAAAAAAAATATTTTCCTCAGAAGAAGGAAACTTCTAGAAGTTACTATATCCTTTTAATAAGCCCCTGTAACACTCCAGGATTTTTTTTAGATGAGTATTTCAATGGATATTATCTTAAAGGGTCAAAAATAAGCATTTATTGGCAAATACAGATATTTGCAGACCTGCATTTTCTTTGAGTGCCTATTAGGAATAATAGGAATAATGAAAATGGAATAACATAAATTTTTGTCAGTATTTTTAAAAATATAATTATGCTACCGCTTTATTACTAGTTTGTTTTCGAGCATCAGTTACACATATAGTGTTATGTGGGAGTAATGTAGATTGAGATTATTATTAGGCTTGTTTGTTGCACAGTAATATGCATTTAATACATTTTTGGATTTTTGGGGGGTATTTAAGTAATTTAAAATGATTTCAAAAGAGCTTTTGACTTCTGGACATACATTAGCTTGGCTTTACTTCTCTGTCGGATGTTTATGATTTTATGTTAAGGCCATGAGAAATTTAAATAAAAGAAGGAAAAATTTAAAATGTTGTCCAGTATTTATTTTGTTAATAGAATGACCTTGTCTATTCTGTCCCATTCGCAGATTATGCCTAAGGATTTTTTTGTTTGCATTATTGTTTATGTCGATGTGAGATCAATCTGCATGATTAATCCACTCTAGTCCAGTTAAACTAAATGTATTACTAGGCTTTCACTTGCACTGCCCAAAAATAAAAAAGTTGAGAGCCACTGCTTTAATGCATGTTTTAGAGCAGTGGTTCTCAAACTTTTTTCACCAAGTACCACCTCAGAAAAAAATTGTCTCTCCAAGTACCACCATAATGACCGGTATTGAAATACAGTAGCGCAGTAGGCCTAATTAAGCAGCGACAGCACTGCACAGTTAAAAAAAAGACAAATCAATTCCTTTTATTAATATGTATTATTGTCAGCCACTTTACACATTATAAATAGTTTGAACATTAACTGTGCTTGCAGAGTAAAAAAATAACTTTACCATTTAAATTAAAATGTGCTTTTAAAAGTGATTTAAAAATGGCACTGTTCTTAAATAATAAAAAGAAAACTGCTTCAGGCTACTTATAAAGTATTAATGTATAGTAGCCTATTCATCAAAACCTGCAAATGTTACTTGGACCTGATGAATATAGGTTATATGTCATATACGTAGCCTATATACATAAATTTTTTATACCTTTTGAGATATATTTTCATGTACATATAACATAACTTTGATATCTAAACGTTAACTTGTATTTTGATACGATTCGGAATTACATATTTAAATTAGAAATTAGATCTGCTTACTGCTCGTCATTTACAGTAGGCCTGTGTGTGTCAGAAAAGCGAGTGATTAATGCATAAATTCCATAGTCTGTTGATATTCTTGATTCTGATTGGCTGGAGGTGTGCAACGCACAGGTAGTTCCAGTCAGTTTTGATCACAGTTCGAAATGAATGCGCTTCTCCCAAACGTTTATAGTTACTATAGCAACTCACATGTGAAACCGATGAGAACTGTTACTGGCGGACGGGAGATCCACAAAATTAGAAAAATACTCATCTGACTGAGAATGTCTTAATTGTCCACCCATGATCGGACTGATGAAATCGTATAATAATATTAGCATGTATAAACAGCACTGACACATGCTCTCTATCTCTCTGTCTGCCTGGGCGTCGTGCATTAAAGCACGGCAAGCCGTTGATTATCCCTTACATACACATGTACAGTGCTTGACCAATTGATACGTGCAGTATTCCCGAGTTAGTAACTGAAATCTCAACACTACAGGACTGGTCTGCTGAAGGGCTTCTCTAGCGCGTCTCTCCCTCCGCACAACTCTCCGCCAGCGCGCGCGCCTCTTTTTCTTCCTCCGCGCCAAGCAGGCTGATTTTTTTAACGTTTGACGACGCGATGCACTAAAGTAATAATTCTAAGCACTCCGGTGTACTCGTACGCTTCAGGGAACAGCCAATGCTGTCGGATCACGGTGTTATCGGACGCGTCAAAGGGTTTAAAAAGTGTGTTCATTTTATTCTTTTATTATTCAGAGATTCTTCTGCGTACCACTGGAAGAAGTCCCGCGTACCACTAGTGGTACCCGTACCACAGTTTGAGAACCACTGTTTTAGAGGATATTTTGATGAGCTTAAAGTTGAGCATCTAGTAGCATGTGTTTAATGTGTTTCTGCTGTATAAAAGTATTCAAGAAAGTCACCCTAAAATTAATTACTCACCATTTTCTTAACCTTAGGTGGTTTCCAAAGTTTATTATTTCTATTAAGCACAAAATAATATAGAAATTAAAGAGAGTCTGAAAATGGTTGCTATTGACATTCATAGCAGAAAAAATTACTTGTCTTTTATGTTAAACAAGAGATGGTACATGATGACAGAACATATATTTTTGGGTGAACAATCTCTTTAATAGTATAGCGTATAGTGCATTTCAGTGTTGTGTATCTGTTTTTCAAAGGTTTCTCTTGTGAAGGCATGTGGAAGACAAAGCTAGATGGATAGATAAAAAATCAAGTGGGTACAGTGAGATTAAACGCTGCCTGGAGAGAGGGAGAATAAGGGCCGGAGCAGGCACCTGTATCAACATCCTCAAGCTGACTTTCATAAATCCTCTGCTGTGGTTGGTGGGATTGATTTGGGGTGAGGGGGGGGGATAACAGTGCAGACACATTGCAATGGGGAAACAATGTGTAAGCAGAACACACGAAGAAATTCAATTCCAGACACTTTCCTCAATTCTCAGCAAGAAGCATGCTCTGAAGAGACCAATTGAGCATGCAAACGTAAAGAGGAAAAAGAAAGCAATGCAAGAATACAAGAGAAACTTGAACTGAAGTTTGGCTGGTGTTTTACTCAGCGGTCGGATTCCAGCACTGCTGTCAGTCCTTGTTATGTCATCCGTCGTCAACTTTCAGTCCAAGAGTGGGACAATAACTTTCAATAACGTCCAACTTTCCATCTGTCAACGGTTGCTCTTTGATTAAAAACCTCATTAGACACTCGGTGTTCGAGCAATTTGTTATGATTTGCCTGATTGAGTGTCAGCTGAGGCTTTGTGAAGTATTTGAACGTTTGTTAACATGTATATAGCAACATGTTCACGTTGATTTAAGAGCTTATTAACTTCTTGATGAGCTGTAAGCTGAGCTGGAGGCTTCCACGCTAGTGTTTGTCACAAAAATAAGAGCTTCTTGTCATTCTAATTCTCACCACTACAGTAGAAAAAATACAGCCATGGGCTTTAAAATTGGCTTTGTTCTGGGAATTTCGATGTGCTTTAACCAGAAACCGTGGGAAAGTGGTATGAGAGGTGTGATCTTTCTAGAGATCAGGAAAAGCACCATCATTTCCTGATGTTTCAATGCGAAGCTTTCCTTAAGTTTATAACCTGAACTTATAAAGCAGAGTTCAGACTGAAAAGTTTGGAAAAAGATGTACTTAATAGATGTACAATTAGGCATGCTCATGCTTATTTCTTTTTTCTATATTTCTTTCATTCTTGACAGTATGGATCTCGATTTTACTCTACACTGAAATTGATTCTTGAATCTCAAGCTCAGTCCTTTAGTCAGTGCTTTTTCTATGCCTGAAGAAACCTTCACTAAAATGTGTCTGCCATCCAATATTTGTAATAAGCTTCATATTAGTTTTTTTCCATTAGGGCTGCACAACCTTTTTCTGCACTTCAGGCAATGTACTTGTGTCTCTAAAACCAAGCAGAGTATGGATGCTAAAATATGACAAAGCAAGCAAGCCTTGTTAAAGGGCCATTTACTCAAACTCAAGTGGTTCTAAACTTTTATGAATTTATTTCTTCTGTTGAACACAAAACAGGATATTCTAAAAATGAAAAAAGCATTTGTTGGCATTCAGGAGAAACAAAAAATACAATGGACGTCAGTGGCTGGTTTCTCCCAACATTCTTCAGTTTATCTTCCTTTGTGTTCAACAGATGAAAGAAACATATTTAAAACAAGTGGAGGATGAGTAAATGAATTGAAATATTTAGGTTTGTTTAACTGATCATTCTTAATGTTCTCAGATTAATTTAAATATACTAGTCAGGGCGGCGCAAATCTGGCTAAAATGAGAATCACAGTTTTATTTATTTACTTTTTTTTTTTTGCTTAAAATAAAGATCATGGTTTTCTCACGATTCTGTAGATGTAAAACAAAAGTTTGAGTAGGCTTTTATTATTGTTATTTCTCAAACATATGGTAAAAAAAAAGACTTGAATAGACTTTAAATTTGACTTGGTCGTTAATGTACAGTAAAGTGATTACATAAGCACACAACTAATCATACTTTTGAAATTGAATTATTATGTTTGAGACGTGCTTGCAATCTGTCATTGACAACATTTTTAGACCATTTATTCACTGTTAAGATGAGACATTAGTCATCATCAGATGCCTCTTAATTATATTCAACATTATATAGGCTAGAGTAGTTATACTGACACTGTTAAACATTTATTCTCATGCACAATACTCTGGATTCACTATATAAGAAAAACATATTAAATGATTGTCGTAATCATAAATCTAAAATGCGATTTGATCATTTAAATGATGTGCGCAGTTTCGTTTTCACTGTCACTTGCCTGCCGTCACTTTGAGGAAAAAACAAAAAATAACTGAGTGTTATTTTCAACTTTATTTCTTGTTATTTACAGCCTATACAGGTTTGTTCACTAAAGTTGTCAGCTAAATTGTGATTTCGCATCTGCGAATAAGTCATTACATGAAGACAAAAATGACATTTTTGGGTGACTTATACCTTAGAAATTCGACTCTTTCAACACCATTTGGAGGTGTCCACGTTGCTGACCATGTATATAAAACAATTGAAACACTTGTTAAGCTGGATTTATGCTTTCGCCTGGTGCCGCATTGCGCGCCTCCACTGAGTGCGCGCGCACCTCGCGAAATGGACAAGGCTTTTATACTCGCCGCGTTCGCCGTTGTGATTTTCTTTAAAACGACAGGGGGCGGTCAAATGAAACTGACCGTAAAGTCAGACAGATAAACAGAGAAGTAGAAAGTTTCAGGAACTACGTCATATCATTAATATTATGGATGTTTATTAAACTAGTTATTTTTTATATTTTTATAAATTATTTTAATGATTATAAAGATTTTTGTAACCATTCAAGATTTTTTTTAAATCAAACTTTGATGCATCACTTGCTTTTGTTCATATCTCGGACAGTTTTACCTATTAAAGTGTATTAAAATATTAATGACAACAGAACATGGGTTCCTCAACAAATATATATTTTTTATTGTGGCAAGAATAAAAGCAAAAAGTACACTTACTAAATAATACAGATGTTTTTTTTATTTATTTAGCCCGCTCCACAATTCACACATTACTGTCTGGCTAGTTTCTGTCCTCTACTTGTGCTAAAAAGGCAATAATAATCCAACATTCCTGACCATTATCACCATAAAGCCTAGAAAAACGGCATCATGTTGTACACCGATTGGTTCAAATATTCCTGTCCAGTTATCAAAGAAATAATTTGTTACTTCATTATAGTTTTGTTACTATTACAGTTTTAAATACAATTGTAATATATACATCAGTATCAAACCTATGACTGGTGGAAAAACATATTCTGTAATTGTGTACCTGTGTCTCCATTGGCCTCTTTTGGCATTAATAAACTCATCCCTCAGGTTTTTCCAAACCTTTTAACTTAAACTTTCCTCCTCTCTCACTGCTGTTGCAATTTCTAGCCAAGAATTATTGATCATCTGGTTATCTCCATGATCACTGATCATGAAGATATCTTTACATTTTTACCTGTTTCAGACAAAATCTCTTCAAAATGTTTCATATATAACTCAAACTGGATGTGGCACCGCGTGCACTGTTCGCTCGATTCTCAAAAAATCCCATGCGCTCCGCCAGCCGAAATGATGTCGCGCGCACCCAAAGCGAACATCCAGAATCTCTGCGATGACGTCATATTTGCCGCGCGCACTCGAGCGAACTACCGGACACGTCGAGTAAAAACCAGGCTTTATGCTTGTTATGCTTACTGAATTTGAAAATATAATTGGCAGAACCATAAAGATGCTGAATTAAGATTGTGTGGCGGGTCGAATCAAGATCACAAACTTTTTTTTAGATTAATCGTGCAGCTCTATTACCAAAGTAGTGGAGCAAAAGGAATGGATTCATTTATGTTTATCTTTCTTTATGTTGGTTAAAATGTCTGATATGTGTTATGCAGGACTGTTCACTTTCAGAAGTTGTAGGGATGCACTCTCTTTTCCCTGAAGTAATTAACATATGTTGGTTCTGTAATTAAATAAAAAAAACAAAAATGTATCACACATTGAATGCTGCATCATTTAGCTAGTTTTTACAGCCCTAGTTTTTATACTCTTTAATATGGTGTGACAGCTCTACCTAATGCATCTTCCTCTGTGCAAATGGCACCACTGATCAAGTTTTGGAAGGCCATACAGGGAGTGCAGAATTATTAGGCAAATTAGTATTTTGACCACATCATCCTCTTTATACATGTTGTCTTACTCCAAGCTTTATAGGCTCGGAAGCCTATTACCAGTTAAGCATATTAGGTGTTGTGCATCTCTGTAATGAGAAGGGGTGTGGTGTAATGACATCAACACCCTATATCAGAATTAATATTATTATTGCAGAATTATTAGGCAAATGAGTATTTTGACCATCATCCTCTTCATGCACGTTGTCTTACTCCAAGCTGTATAGGCTCGAAAGCCTACTACCAATTAAGCTTATTAGGTGATGTGCATCTCTGAAATGAGAAGGGGTGTGGTGTAATGACATCAACACCCTATGTTAGGTGTGCATAATTATTAGGCAACTTCCTTTCCTTTGGCAAAATGGGTCAAAAGAAGGACTTGACAGGCTCTGAAAAGTCCAAAAAAAGTGAGATATCTTGCAGAGGGATGCAGCACTCTTAAAATTGGCAAGCTTCTGAAGCGTGATCATCGAACAATCAAGCGTTTCATTCAAATTAGTCAACAGGGTCGCAAGAAGCGTGTGGAAAAACCAAGGCGCAAAATAACTGCCCATGAACTGAGAAAAGTCAAGCGTGCAGCTGCCAAGATGCCACTTGCCACCAGTTTTGCCATATTTCAGAGCTGCAACATCACTGGAGTGCCCAAATGCACAAGGTGTGCAATACTCAGAGACATGGCCAAGGTAAGAAAGACTGAAAAACGACCACCACTGAACAAGACACACAAGCTGAATCGTCAAGACTGGGCCAAGAAATATCTCAAGACTGATTTTTCTAAAGTTTTATGGACTGATGAAATGAGAGTGAGTCTTGATGGACCAGATGGATGAGCCCGTGGCTTGATCGGTAAAGGGCAGAGAGCTCCATCCGACTCAGACGCCAGCAAGTCATCTGTACCCACAGATTTCCTCCTAAAATTGCTAAGACTAAAAACAAACGAAAAACTACTTCCAAAAATATTCAGCTTTGATATTGAGTTTTTTGGGTTCATTGAGAACATGGTTGTTGTTCAATAATAAAATTAATTCTCAAAAATACAACTTGCCTAATAATTCTGCACTTCCTGTACATTGCTCGAACTCCTAGAGGAGCATTTTGTAAAATATATACATGTTTACAAATTTGTTATTAAAAAAAATCATACAGTGATTGTTTACATTTTACCAATTATATCATATACAAACTTAATTCTGTTAAAATAGGTGCATTAAAACCAGACTTGTGTGCGATGTTATTTGAAAAATGCAAGCTAAATAATATTTGTGAGTGGTCTCAGACCTCAGTGTATAGTAGAAAAGCTCTGGTTTTGATCACTCTGAGGTTGTTGGAGGTGTCCAATGCTTGAAAGACCCATATTTCTCTCTCCCTCTCCCTCTCCAAGCATGCGATCTCATGGCCCTTCTGTGCAGGATTGTTTTTCTCTGTGATCAGTGAAAATATACATGTTCTCAGAAAGAGGAATGTACAGGCTAACATGGTGCAGGTCCTCTGTCTCCCTTCTTTCTCTCTAAAGCATAAAGCAGACTTTCTCCTCTGTCCCTGACTCTTTTCAGCCTGATAGATTTGGTGGTTTGGGCCCTTGTGATGAGGCGTTTGGATTGCGAATAGTTTGAGGGGCTTTTGGCACTGCTGATGCTCCTGAGAGAGGGATGTTGTTGATTTTGGCTTGTTAAGTGAGGTTTGCTGTGTCTGAGTCTTCATAGTCTAACCATCTGGATGACGATGCATCTCATTTTCAGCATTCCTCTTCCTCTGTTACGCACTCATTCTTTATCAGTCTCCTCTTCTCCCCCATGCGCACTCATCATTTCCTCTTTTGCCTTTTTTATGACTCTTCTCAAGTAGTTCATTAATTTCGTTCGTGCCTGACGTCACTGTGGCTGAATCAAAGTCTGTCTTGTCTAGCCGATTAAAAGTGTTCTACGTCCTCTTCCCTGTCATTAGTATCTTTTCGATATTTATAACTTAAAAATGAATACCTGTGTTCAGCTGGTTGAATTCCACACCGCATTATGTCATTTTTTAACTGTGGAAACTCCTTGTTAATCTGCCGGAATATCGGCTGGCAATGTCTTCATGCAGAGGCGTGTAATTATCTTGCTCGATGCATATCTTTTAGAATTTTAATACATTACATGTGTCTTAATTACAGAGAAACCTGTAGGCAATTATGTTATTAAAAAAGGAAATATTGAAGCTTGACATCCATTTATTCAACTTGAATATCCTTTTACATATTAAAGCAAATGTCAAATGTCATTTTTTACTCAGCCTTTTCCAAACACACATTTGCCTTCTTCTGCTAAATTTTGTTTTTCTGATTATAAAATATCCATTTAAAAAATAGTTTACCTAATCTACGAATTAAACAAATCCAAAAATTTAGCGTAATGATAACTCCGCACCAAACTGAGGCTTTCATTTTATAGCTTATAAAGCATTTATGGAAATTAATGCAATATTATATGTAAACAACAAAATTTTTATATGCTATCGTAGCCTATAGCCTATTCTACAAAAAGTCAACATTTGAGCCTTGTTGTTGTCTTTCTTCACACACAGCGCGCGCACATGAACTGCGAGTGAGAGAGGAAATAAAAGCACAAAAGCTCTAAGGTAAAACCACTCTTAAGACATAATCTTTTCAATAATCACTTCTATTAAAAATGCTGACAGAGGTATTAAATGCTGACAGAGGTATTAAATGTATTTTTCTGTGGAGCGATTGATTTGAGGTAGTCTGCTATTTTTATTTGGGGAAAAAAAAAACATATGATTAGAAAAAATTGCTTATTCTGGTTCTTAAAGGGGATTCAGTCAGTGTTTTTGTTTTGTAATCTAAATTGATCATTTAAGGGAAAAATATCTAGGGCAGGACTATTTATTTTATTCTTTGTATTATTATTTTTTTCTTTTTTTCGATGGTGTTGGAAACACTGCAGGTGCGTAAAGATGTTCTGTTGTTAATATGTGTTCACATGTTAAAATAAATCAGTATTTTAAAATGCAATATTTAATGTGTCAGACACGAAATATACACGTCAACTATTATTTTTTGAATTAAATAATAATTTAACATTAATCTGACCAGTTAACATTTAATATTTGTTTAACAAGCGATGATTATCGGTTGGAAAAATTAACCGAAATTGAGCATCCCTACTGATTACTCTTTGATATGATTGAGGACTTTGGCTGTCAAATAATTTACAAATATAATATATGAATCTGCAACTGAATCAGCCGATTCAGTTGCATATTAATAGCAAATAGTGAATAATTTCTGCAAAAATTCCTTACTACTGATTTCAGACAGAATCAGACATAAAAGTGCAGTATGTATACGATGATGATGAAGATGAAGGCTTTTATTTGTCACATACACTCTTACATGTTGTGAAATTTGACCCCTCCAACATATACAAACATTACACCGTTCAAGGGAAGACAGGTCAGACGAGCGGTGGCTTTAGAAAGAGGAAATAAAATACATTCGGGAAAAGAGAGGTGGAAAAAAATCATTGATCAAGTCATTGATCATTTTCTTGACTGTTCAGATCCTTTGAATAAAATTTAAATGTTAGAAATTAATGTTAAATTGATTTTCAAACATAAATCACAACCACTGTACTATCAGAATTTTTGAAAATCAGTCGGGTAATGAAATGACTCTTAATTCTTTCCAATTAAAGATGTTTGCTGAATTGTCATGCAGTATAACAAACTCTGGGCAAAAAACAAACTGTGCTGCTCCATCTTTCTTTCACTTTACTATCTTGTAATATAAGTTAAAACAGTCCAATAAAGCCAGGGCAAACCACAATTAACAAAGGACTAGGGGTGAAATCAACAAATGTACACAACCACACATGTTAACATGTGTAAACTGTACATGAATTTGAGCACTATTAATAAATTATATTAAATCAAATTATGGCTCATACAAGTGGCATCTCAAACAAGACAAAGCTGTAATGCATCTATGAAAGTGTAAAAGACTGTAAAGTCTAACTCATTGTTTATCTAGGTCTCCAGGCATATTAAGTTGGCTCACCTCACAGCTGTCATCTTTTTTAGTCCACGTGTAGTTTACCGGTTGTGCCACGTAACAAGTGCCATTTCCATGAAGTAAAGTTATGCAGACTGTGCCAATCCAATAACAGACCAGATTAGTTCATCATTCTTGATTCATTGCATTTTAAGCCTTACTTCAGCAGTGGTGACAAGACCAGTAATTGACAGTCAATGGTGATCCGTCCACATAAACATCCATTTTATACATTACTCTAGGTTTCAGCAAAGGATAAAATTATATATTGCACAGCCATTCTGGATTCCTGCTGTCTGCGTCCAAATCCCACTTGAGCACCCTTTTAAAATGTTTCGTGAAGTTTCACAAACTAATTTTGAGAGGAGCACGTGATAGGATTGACTGTTGCCGATGCCTATCACTAATCACTAACTAGCCAGTATCATTCCAAATTTAACATAAATATCTAGCATAAACTTCATTCCCTCTCATCCCCGGGTACTCTAATTTGTGTTACATGTCTTTAGACTGTGGGAGGAAACCAAAGTCACCAGCACCTATTATGTACGCACTGGTACTGTTGGCGGTCTATTCTTGGGAAGTTATCGAGAACTACCTGATCTCATATCCCTGCTAATGCTTATTGACCAGGCGGGAGCCTTGGGCTCATCTATCTCCGAGCTCAGGGTTCTCTCCCGGGACAACATGCCAAACCTGCTAAAATAGCTAAGCATTATCTAAGTAAACTCTTGAAATGTTGCTTACTATGACATTTGTCAGTAAAAAATGGCGGGCAGTGAGGGGGAGTTCAGAAAATTGCTATTATGATTGGCTAGATCGCCTGTCAATCAAACTGCCGCAAATTGTCCGTTGCACCAGATTTTGGCTGCGTCCGAAACTGCCTACTACCCAGTAGGTACTGCATTTGAATTTAAACGTAGTATTCGGCCGTTAGAAAAGTACGTTCTATACAGTATGAATGTGAGAAGTATGAATGGAATTCAGACATACTACATCCACCATATTGTCACAGTCACATGACCTACCTGCGTCAGTTGCGTCGCTTCACTCCCATTCATGAATTCTCTCGCGGGCATCATGGGATAGCGCAGCGTGCATGGGATGCGCACTTCAGAATCTCGCGGGAAAGTAGTAAGTCATCCGGGTACTTCTCGCTTACGGATTTTTGAATTCTATGAATTCGGACATACTACTCGGTTCGCATACTGATTATAGCGTACTGTATAGTATGGAAGTATGCGGTTTCGGACGCAGCCTTTGTTTTTTATTCGAACCAAGCATACCAAGTGTAAACACACTCTTGTAATGACATAATATCGCATTACACAACATAATCGCACAACATAATATGGCTTGGAAAATGGACCACTTTATGATACTTTGAAGATGCTTTCTTCCAGGTTTGTCAACAGAAGTCCTAATATAGTAAGTAATGGCTAGGCTGTTCTTCAAAAATTCTGTTTATGTGTTTCATGAAAAAAAGTAAGTTATAGACTTCAGAGAGTACATAAATATTAATATTATTCATTCATTTTATTAATTTTCCTTGGGCTTAGTCTCTTTATTCATCCGGGGTCGCCACAGCAGAATGAACCACCAATTTATCCAGCATATATTTTACACAGTGGGTGCCCTTCCGGCTGCAGCCCAGTACTGGGAAACATTCATACACACTCGTTTACACTCATACACTTCGGCCAATTTAATTTCTATAATTCAGCTATACCGCATGTCTTTGGACTGTGGAGGAAACTGGAGCACCTGGAGGAAACCCACTTGAACACAGGGAGAACACAGAAATGCTAACTTATCCAGGCAGGACTCGAACCAGCAACCTTCTTGCTGTGAGGTGACTGCTTACCACTGTGTCACAATTAATATTATTATTATTATTATTGCTTTTTATTTTTTGTTACTTGTCACTTCATTATCAGTTCTTAAAAATTGCAGTCATATTCTGCACAGACACATCCTTTGTCTCTGGTGATATGACAAATAGAGCAGTCATCAGTCTTCCACAAACGGCGCAATCAGTCAGTTAACGATTATTATTTCAGTTTCTGCCCATGGCCCCAAAGCTGTCAGTTTGTCAGCCGTGCTGTATGGAACTATGTCAACATGACTCTGACCTGACTCATTCCCACCCATAATAGGATATGGACACGGCCTCCTACTGCGGCATCAGTGCCTTTTGCAGAACAAAGTCTCTGTCTTTGTCCTACAAAGCACACACACACATTTGCGTTGACAAACATGATCAGGAATTCTTTAGGGGAGAGAGAGAGAGAAAGTGAGGTGACCTAATTCCTGATGGGTATCAGAATTTCCAGACAGTTTCCAAATGTCCAGAAACTTCACAGGATGATGAAGCAATTGTCTTTCCAGGAATTACCTTCATCTGCAGATTGTTACTATGCAAATATAGTTGCAACTTTATGAAACATGTCAGTTATTTTGCTTTTTTTTGGTCTATTCCACATATTTGTGTTCTTGAATTGAAGCTGTCTTAGTGGTGTGTGTGTGCTCAGCCAATTATTGAGGGCAGTTTGGAGAGGTCTGCACAAATATACCACTCATACAAGCGATTTCTTTTCTTTTTTTTCTGTTCGTTTGCTTTGCGACTGTTTTCTACCCCAAAGTCAAGACTGAAAACGGTGCCAAAGGTCAAGCATATTAAACGCCCACCCACTTTGATATATTCATCCCATTCCCTCTCTCTCTTCCTGTAGTTCTAGCTCTGGAGAATGCAGTGTAAATGATGTCTTTTTTATCATTTCAGGCTTCTGGTATTGTGTTTGTAGGTCATGCCAACCAGATGGATTTAGAGAGAAAAAGGCTCTTTATTCAGGCCTTATAAGGACATGATGCAGGCAAATCCTACATTTACCATTTGCACTTGGCATCTCTCTTTCTCTCTCATTTTATCCACTCACTCTCTCCACAGCCAAGCACTTCACATGGATTATATAAACCTGACACTTGGGCAAAAACTGTTCCTGGATTTATTTGTTTTGTTTTTTTTTTTTAAGGGAAAAATGTTCTCTGAGATGTACTTTTGGGGTTTATGTTTTGATTGATATCCTTTTACTTTTATTACTCATTTTTCTTTGAACATATGGACATGTACACTTATTTAATCATTTGATCATTATTAAAAAAAATAAAGAAAAATATTATTACACATTTAAAAATAACTTTTGTGATGCTTTTTTGAGATGCTAGTTTCTAAAGCTCAGTAGTTTTAGGGTTTCACACCAGATAATGTTTTATGTTGTCTAATATTTTAAACAACTTTAAGAAATCACCCCATCCAAATTTGGTTGTTTTTTAAATTATATATACATTCGTACATCCTAAATTCTGCCTTCTGCTGGGAAATGGAATACTTTTCTGTCATAATACCCTAAAGTTTTGACAGGTTTACAAGAAAATACTGTCCCATTTATTACACAAACAGGCAGAACAGAATTTTGGTTTAGTTTTCAAAGACACTAGTTCACATCACGGTTTGATTAGGTTTACAATCTTACTACTAATTTATTCATCCAAAATTGTAATATAAAAGATGAACACAACCAATTTATTTATAATGACTGAAATCTGTGTTTTCTGGATCACAGAAATCGTAGGGTCCTACCCAACAGAGCTGCACAATGTATCATTTCAGCATCAGTATCGCTGTGTCCGCGTCCACAATAGTCGCATACCAGGATTTGCAATGTTAAGTTTATGTTTTAGTATTATAGTATAAAATATCTTCTAGACTATAGACCAGAAGGACACAGTTTAGAACACATTTTTTCACACAACAGATTTTATCATTTGCAGAGTTTATCACTTGAATTTTAGGCATTCTGGCACAAGAAATTGTCAATTTTGTAGCTTTAATAAATATCAATTTTATTGAATTGTTTTATACATTGGAGACGTACAGTGGTGTTTGACATTTAATTATTCAATTTCTTGTATGTGAATACTGTTAGACTTCCCACAAAGCACTGTTTATTTCACCCTTTAGCTTTGCTTTATTGCATTTATCTACACTTTTAATTTGTTTATTAAATTGTATGCATGATTCACTGACTTAGAAAATCATCCCAATCAATCTATATGAACAAATTCTTTCCAAGTAGAGCTATTCAATCAATCTGGTGAATTATATTCATATCATAATATACACTATCTGACAAAAGTCTTGTCGTCGATCCCAGTTATAAGAACAACCAATAATAGTTTTTTTTTTTTTTATCGCTTCATGTTTGCATGAAAGGAGAGGAGAGGGTAAATTCTGCATTAGGATAGTGCTCCTCCACATCAAAGTTCTTGAAAGCAAACACGAACATTATTGAGCATGCCTGGGGTAAGATGAAGGAGGAGGGATTGATGATGAATCCAAAGAATCTTGATGAATTCTGGAAGTCCTGCAAGAACGCTTTCTTTGCCATTCCAGATGACTTTATTAATAAGTTATTTGAGTCATTGCAGAGATGTTTGGATGCTGTTGACCAAGCTCATGGGAGTCTTACACAATATAATTCTTTTCCATTGCACCGTGACTGTAGCTTCAATACTGTACATAATTTCTGTTAAGTGACAAGACATTTGTCTAAGCAAAGTCAAACCTTACTGTCCTAATGAAATAAATAAAAATCAAGGCGTGATCATGTTGTATACTGGTAAAATAGGCGTAATCTGGAGGCCTTTGCCTTTCATATAAGTCACTTCTGATACCAAATTATCAACTAGAAGTCAAGTTATTATTTGTTGTTCCTAAAACTAGTATAGGCGACAAGACTTTTGTCAGGTAGTGCATATTGCAGAAAAGCTAAATATCGCAATGTCACGTTTTTGCACCCCTATTATCAAACCACTTAATACTTACTGTACTTTCTTTAATGAGGCTTTATTTTCTTCTTTGTCATATCAGGAAGTTGTATCCGCCTTACGTTTTTTCCCTATTTCCTTATTTACCCATTTAAAATGAGTGTCATGCCATGACCCAAACACATTTTTTTTTGTTTTTGTTTTGTTCTTCACCTTCATTAGTCTTCTGTAATCACTCATCCAGTTAAGAAAGCGGCCTGTCATTTAAAATCACACTCAGGTTAATTCCTTGGGTGGTGGGTGTGAGTGTTTTGCATGCTGCACAGGCTCTGTGTGTGTGTGTGTGTGCTTGCACAAGCAATACCGCATTAGAGAACACGTTCTTCAGGTCAGACTCAGGCGTTTTATTTAACATTCCTGCCTGTCAGAAAATACGAACATGAATACAAAGCGCTCAGCTGCCAGCATAATGTGTTAGTAGACAATAAAAACGGATTCCAAAGATGTTACAAGGTTTTTCTTTTCTTCTCTTTAATCACCCATCTACTCAGTTTTCCCTCCCCCCTTAACTCTTTCTTTCTCTCTCCTTCACTCTCTCTCACGCACACACACTCTGTTTGTTCGTGCCATCTTTTGAACTTCGTACCTCTTTGGGCGTCCCGAATTCCACGTGTTTAATTCGGGCATTCCTTCCCCTTCGCTCGCAGACAAAACAACAACAACAAAGAGAGAAAATTCTCTGGACCGTGAGCTCCCCGCTTCTAATCACTCACAGGAAATGGGCTCCTGTACAGCATGAGAGAAAG
>CAIGQQ010033238.1:1463418-1493374 GCA_903798035.1 Danio albolineatus
TTCTAATCACTCACAGGAAATGGGCTCCTGTACAGCATGAGAGAAAGAGGGCAAAACAAGCTTTGGATATGTATCGTGCCGTGCTTTTGAGTGCATAGAGTTGATGACTGTTTGTGGTCCGGTATGTTTCCTTCTAAAATGTTTTTAACTTTGCTTTAGAGGTTGTGTAGTTTACAGAATGTTATTCTAGTTGTTGTTCCTGATTGGTTGGTTTTTGTTCCAATCAGCTCACTTGTTGTTAGCTTTCTAAGCTTGTTTGTTTTACCTATCTGAACATCCATTAGCCGCTTTTGGACCTCAGTTTGTATCCAGTCTTTTTGGTCAACAGAGATTTTTGTTTTCTTTTGTGAGGTTGTTGTACATTCACTGGAACACTCTATTCTGATTGGTCTGTTGTAAATTTCTGTTGATATCTCTGTTGATAGTTGATTGATGAAACCACTTAGGCCGAAGTCAGAAGTTATTAGAGCGGAAATGTTTAGATGAGAAGTCTGCATGAACTGTAGTTGAGCTATACTTTTATATGCCGGCGGTGTGGTTTTCTTCAGGTTTACCTCATCTCCCTTGTGTATTATTGAAACCAAATGAAAATATGATACAGCAAAAGGAAGCAAGACCTACGACAAAGCATCACAAGTCTGTGTGTGTGTGTCTGTGGCAAACCTGTTTTCCTTGGCTAACATCTTACAAACTGTTTACTTATGTAAGTATGAGGGAGAGCAAAACTCTTGTGTGATTATCTAAATGAGCACACACATAAAATGTTTGTTTTTGTGGAAATCTAAATAAATACATAAATACTTTGTAAAACATGTTACATAAATATTTAGGTTCTGTATTTAATTATTTATTAATACTTTTGGTCTGCAAGGACATTTATAATGTTTTTACTATTAGGGCTGTTACAATAATATTTCGATTATTGTAATTTTATTACAATTTTATTATTATTTTAAGTAAATCAAGCGGATTTAATTGCATTGTAATTTTTATTAATATTATCTAAATATTGCCAAATAGAAAATACATAAGGCTTAGACTTAAGTTGTAACAAGCAAAATAGATTTAATAATTGCAATTATTTGCATGAAAACTAATCAAAACATGTTCGTGAGACAGGCCTAAATTGTGTTTCATGTAAAAAAATAAAATAAAAAAAACTTTTTTCACTAATAATAATAATAAGAAGAAGAAGAATAGATATTTTTAAAATATAATAATACCTTACATTTTATATAACACTTTTCTGGACACTCAAAGCGCTTTACACATTGGGGGAAAATCTCCTCATCCACCACAAGTGTGTAGCATCTACCTGGATGACGCGACAGCAGCCATATTGCGCCAGACTGCACAACACACACCAGCTGATTGGTGGAGAGGAGACCGAGTGATGAAGCCAATTATGATATGGGGATGGTTAGGAGGCCATGATGGACTGAGGCCAGTGGGCAAATTTGGCAGGGATGCCAGGATTCAACAACCACAGAGTCAGGGTCTCTGTTTAACATCTCGTTCGAATGACGTCGCTCACTGAGAATTATAGAGCAGTGTTTCTCAACTGGTGGGTCGCAGGAACATTTTCAGTGGGAGTGTGTGGTCAAAAAAACAACAAAAGTTAATTTTTTAACTTGTTTTGTGTATACCGGACTTTTATTTTGAAATGCGCGTGCGCGCGTCACGTTGCCGAGCAACATAGAGAGTCAGCTGGTGGAACTGTCGTGATAAGACGCTGAAAAAGAAATTCAGTGATGTAAGCCTCTACCAGTTTTCGCGATCTGAGAGTGCGATCAAACTAATCCCATTCAGAACTTCGTATCTGTGAAAGTGGCTTATCTTCCTTGGTGCAGAGTCAAAGCAGAGAAACAGGTGGGACATAGAGCACGATCTTCAGGTAGCACTTTCTACCATCAAGACTTTGAAACTCTTATCACATCAGTAAAGCACATCATCAGTTATCTCATTATCTTACTGTTAAGTGAAACATACGTTTATAATTGCTGTCATATTAGATGTAAAAATGGTTATGAATATTTTAATCATTTTACAATTTGCTGGTTTCTTCTGTTCAACAGGATCAGTGTTAATGTTTTATTAACAGTTCAGTTTTGTTTATGGTAATAACCTTTCCTTACCCTAACCACTGTTTACAGTGTTTGTTGTTTTTATTTTGTAATATTTCTATAATTTGATACTTTTTGTTAAATGTCAGCAATAAAACATTGTTTATTTGTAAGTCTTGCTGATTTTCTCAGGATTTTTCTTTCACTACTTGTGTATGTTAACAAATAAATACAAATTAATTATAATTCCTAAAATTATTTTATAGTTCCTAAAAATTTGGGTCGCGGCTTGATGACCATGAAAAAATGTGGGTCCCGTGGCCAAACCAGTTGAGAACCACTGGTATAGAGTACTCATCAATATACTGGGGCATTAGGACCCACACAGGTTGAGTGCCCGGTCAACTGCTGGTACTTTTTCTTGAGACATTTTTCTTGGGGAACAAATCAGAAATGATCGTATTCAAATGTTTTCTGATGGATCACATGACACTAAATATAATGATGCTGAAAATGTAGCTTTACTATCATAGTAATAAATAACAAAATTGATTATATTACATCAGAAAACTTAGTAACTGTATTGGTTTTATTGTTAGCTTCAAAAATGGCTTTATTGTTAGCTTCAAAAATATAGAATAATATATCAATTAGAAAAACCTTTAACCTCCATACTTCAGAATTCAAGTCTACGTTTCAGAAAATAAGAATGTAAGGGTTTGTCACATTTTTCAAACGTCTGGAGACAAAGTAGTTCTAAAGTAAAGCTAGGTAAACGTACACCCATGGACATATTTCTTCTTGTTTTGACAGTATTAATTACTTATTTTTACAAATCAAATCCTGTTTTAATTGTGTCACCTTAAAGTCATGAGTCAGTCGATGTTTATGCCACATCAGGTTAATGATGACTGATGACAGAAAGCCACTTCACTGATTTGAAAAAGAAGAGTAGAAATTGTGAAATGTGTAACAAATAAAAAAAAATAGACACACCAGACCTTGAACTCTAATACTTCATCATAGATGTAGAGGGAAGGAAAAGTGGCGCCGGTTTTTTAAAGGAAGTCGCTCACAAAGACTTCAGATGGACTCTGGAACTGTAGACGCACTAACAAACCATTTCCTCCTCTCTAACCCTCACACATTGTGAACATGTGAACTTCTTTTACACTTGGGTTATCTGGATATCAAAATTCAAGGGAGACCAAATCATTCAGATGATTACCAGGAATGCATCCTTTCAGAGTGTGTCAGTGAAGATGAGTCAGTTGTTAGTGCAATAAGACTGTAAACACGGACATAACCATCAAGATAATGAAAGAAGCACATCACCATTATCATCGTCAACATATTGTGGAAACTTTTTTTTCTTCTTCTCTGTGGACGGTAAACTGACCCTTTGACTCAGGAATGCTGAAGTGTCTCAGTGTTGTTTTGTTTTGCATTATTGGCATAACATGATCTTTTACCTTGTTCAAAAACAAGCTCATATAATGTGCTCTTATGCATAATGCCTTATTTTGTGACATAATTGTTTTAGTCTTTAAGGGTCATAAATATTAATTGATCTGAAAAAAAATATGTCTGCAAAATTATTGCAAACAGTTTATATTTGTTGAATTTAAACAAATTATTACATTTTGTAACGTTTAACTTAATTTGTTTCTTTAAATTCAGCCCAAGTAGGTTTTTACAACCACTTAACCTAAACTTTTTTTTTTTTTTTTTGTAAATCTAGGGAATCATCTTTGAATCATTTTTTTTCAGTGCAGACCCCTGATGAGATCTAGATGTTTTTTGAAGCTAGTAGTTCCAGGTTTATTTAGGTTTGTATGCAGTTTTATATCCGGCTGTGCTGTAATCCCCAAGCAGCAAAAGCAGGTCACCTAAACAGAGCAGATGCTTGATTTCTGTGTCACCCACCCAGAGTGAGACCGGGAACAGGGCTAGGCGGTATATTGAGTTTATACTCTATATGCATATAAACAGAATTGCATCATACCATACCATTTATAAAAACAACATATCAATATAAAGTAGTTTGATATGAAAATAAATAAAGTATTTAGTAGGACACAAAGTTAGATGCTGCAGGGAAAGTGCTTAATCCAGTCATGATTTATGCAATATATTCATTATATGTAGAATTTGAATTATAATTCAGACTAAAAAATACTGGGATGTATGAACTGTGAATAGTCCACAAAGACAGAGATTTTGAACTACCATTTAGAATTTTAGGGATATTTTAAGGGTTTTGTTAGAAGTAACTTTGTTAGAGGTCACCAATGTTACATTTTATGATCAAAATAGATTAAATGTATGCATCCTTGCTGAATAGAATGATTAGTGCCTAGTAAGAGTAAGCTTACATTTGGTGACTGCACTAGTTAACATTAACTATCAAAGAACAGCTCTTTTAAATCATTTCTTAATTCTAGTTATTGTTAATATCAGTCATATTAATATCAGTCAACAACGTTGGATTAATGCAGAAGTGTAAAAAATGTTAAATGTACGATTCTTTTATTTGTTTATTCCTTTTATAGCACTCACAATATTGTTATGTTATCAGCCAAATTATTTTATTTCATTTTGTTTAAATTTGTGCTCTTGTGAACTGTATCAAACTGATGCAGAAGTGAAAAAAATGTTGAATGTTTCATTGTTTTGATTGATTGCAATTTTTTTGCCACCGTGTTGTTATAAGCGACTAAATTCTTAATACTAATTTGATCAAATTCATTCATCCATTCATTTTCTTTTCAGCTTAGTCCCTTTATTAATCCGGGGTCAACTTATCCAGCATTTGTTTTACGCAGCAGATGCCCTTCCAGCCGCAACCCATTTCTGGGAAAAATCCATACATTCTCATTCACACACATACATACTGTACACTACGGACAATTTAGCTTACCCAGTTCACCTGTACTGCATATCTTTGGACTGTGGGGGAAACTGGAGCACCCAGAGGAAACCCACGCGAACACGGGGAGAACATGCAAACTCCACACAGAAATTCCAACTGACCCAGCTGAGGCTCGAACCAGCAACCTTCTTGCTGTGAGGCGACAGCACTACCTACTGCGCCTCCGTGTCGCCCTTTGATCAAATTAATATATATTTTTGGTGTTTGGTTTAGTGACATTATTAATAAGGTAAGCTTTGAGAGTTCATGTCCTTCCTGCTCTATCACAGACACACCTTTAACTCTTACATCATTGTTAAACTTGTTTGCTGATCACAACGATTTGCACACATTTCCAATCCACTGAATGATTTAATCATCAGTGTAATTTTTTTCATTCATTAAATATTTTGCATAGCAGAAAGTCCCCAAGTGCGTGTGAAAAAGACATTGGATCAGTGTCACGTTACAGTTCACTTTAGCTGATTTATGACCGTCTTTCTTGACAGTTTATGCTTCAGGTCCAAGATTTTGTGGTAAATGTTAATGTGTTAGAAGGCTCTTACAATCAAACACTGAAATTAACTATTCATTATTATATTACATAGATATGTTTTTTTTAAATGTCTTCCGTTAAATAATCTTTGCAAAATGTGTATCCCATTGACTTATACTAGAAAAAGATATGAAAGCATTTAACTCCCTAAAAAACTGGTTTATTTAGTTTATTTATTTAGTGTGTATTTAACTATGCACAAATATATAGTCTAGTTATTAACAAATAGTCCCCATTTTTAGGTCTTGACCCACCAGTTAAAAACTGCCATTCAGTTTCTTTGCTCTCCATACAGCCAAAGCTAATAATGAGAAACAATTCATCTCTCCCCGATGTCATAATGGTTTTCAAACAGACAGGCTTTCTAGCACAGCTGTTATATGGCACCAAAATGTTTAATGAAGCCTTTTGGATGTGTAAACTGCAATTATGCACCATTTTCAGTAATGCGTCTGCTGTGTTCAATGTGCTGATCCTGAAGACAAATGCTTAGCCGTTAAGCTTAGCATCTTGAAATACACTGACACAGCATGCAGCGCTACAGATACGCCAGTGAAATTTTGAATCTCTGCTTTATAGAGCCCTATAACTGGTATTCTCAGAAATGCACACATAATCAAAACTCAGTTGCACGCACACACACCCTGAGAGTTTAGGCTTCACTCGAAATCTCCACAGAAACTCAAATAACAGCATAAATTCCGCTCAAGTACCTGTGTTTATAACAAACATGTGTGGCTGATCTCTCTAGCTTTGCTTGTTTGTTAAGTGCATATGTTGCGCTGAAAATGGTTCTGCGTTGTGCGTTATTTGTGTCTGCCAGGGCAAGTAGCCTGTGGGGTGGATTTGTCTCTTTTCTAAATCAAAACGATTGCGTAAATGCTTACTTGCAGTACAATAAGAAGTATAAACCTCAAAATATTGCGGTAAAAAAATGTTTATTGACGTGTTTGTTGATAAAAGTATTTTATTGACATTGACAGGGCATTGAGGAGAGCATGTATCTACTTATGTATACCCTCCTGTGTATACTTACCACTGCTGTTAATGTAGTTATGCCACAAAGACTCAGAAAAACCCTTCCATGCATACAGTGCAGAAGAAAACCAAGATGTAGGTTGATTCAAACATGGAAAAAGAATACCCTTGGCTCATTCATAACATCTTATAAAGTAAAACTTGGTGGGTGTGGTCCTGGTATTAATCACACTGTCCACACAAGTATAGCAACACCAGGAACGTTTGACCTCTTGGAGAATTTTTTTTTTTTTTCGTGAGAAAAATGTCTCAAATCATATAGAATAAACAATTTTGAACCATTTAAAACAGTTTTTTTGGGGGGGACCATTGAGTTTGGGGGTAGGGTTGGAATAAGGATACAGAATATACAAACTTTGTACAGAAAAAAAAAATCATTAAATCTGTGGGAATTGCCAATAATACAGGAATACCCAATGTGTGTGTGCATGTTTTTGTAACATCAGGACACAAATGTGTATAACACATAGCCTATGCCACGACTGACGCTAACCACTGACGCCACCTCTCAAGAAAATGTAACTACATGTCGCAACGACACATAGTGCAAGCCCTGTGATTGGTCCGTCTGGTAGCAGTGACTACTGTGGGTGGCGCTCAGAGCCGCAAACCCAATGGAACAATTCTTTACAAGGGTCGAGTCCTGTTGTGTTCTCCAACAATTAGTTTTGTGTTCACCTTATGATTACATTTCTTGCACGTCCACCGGTTCCTGCCTCTGACGGAGCATGCTTTAGCTACTTGTAGCGCACAGAAAAAACAAAACAGCCATCAATAAACAGTTTGTTGCTCGACCAGAGGAACATAACCTACTGCCTGTTAGCGTTACAGAAGTGTTATTGCAGAGCAACACAACAGTACGCAGAAGTATGAATACATGGCTATGCGCAAGGCAGGCGCCGTGGGTCATGCAAAGGAATAAATCAGCCTTTAGGTATTGGGTTTGGGGGAAATGCACAATACTGTTTGTACTGTATAAAAACAATGAAGGGGCCTCACGGTGGCACAGTGGGTAGCACAATCGCCTCACAGCAAGAAGGTCGCTGGTTCGAGTCCCGGCTGGGTCAGTTGGCATTACTGTGTGGAGTTTGCATGTTTTCCCCGTGTTGGCGTGGGTTTCCTCTAGGTGCTCCGGTTTCCCCCACAAGTCCAAAGACATGCGCAATAGGTGAATTGGTTAAGCTAAATTGTCCCTAGTGTATGTGGGTGAATGAGTGTGTATGGATGTTTTCCAGTGATTGGTTGCAGCTAGAAGGGCATCCGCTGCGTAAAACACATGCTGGATAAGTTAGCGGTTCATTCCGCTGTGGTGACCCCAGATTAATAAAGGGACTAAGCCGACAATAGAATGAATGAAAAACAATAGAAAACAAACAAGTGTGTGTTCTCATGATTTTGATACAAACTTATGAAACAGATATTAAAAGATTATTTGGTCTTTCAGCTTGTCAAATGTTAGTAAAACATCTAATAGTTGGTAAAACATAAGTTATTGTTTGGAGTTACTAGTAACACAAAGAATGTTCAACATTAATTCTGAGAAAGGCTCTAGTATCTCTTGTTTTTAATTCCATTTTGACATGATTTAACTTAAAGCAATAACATTCTAATATTTATTTTTCAAGCATGTTGTAACTATTCAAATACTTGTTGGGACGACTGTGTATTTATATTCAGTATACTGGGGTAAACTCTTTCCTCTTTAGACTAAAGATGAACGTCACATCTTGGCATTTACTTGGTATTATGAAGCTGTTGTGCATAAACAAAACAGTCTTTAAGTTTGCATGTCGAGTGGTTTGTTTGCTTGTGTAGTGATTTGTGTTTTCCCTTTGTCTTATGGCACTTAAACGAGCACTGAGCTCTCTTTTAAATCTTAAACTCTTGTGAAAGTCTAAACAAATCTGAATCCAGCATGTCTTTATTTTAAACACTAGGCTGTTCTTTTCTCACCAGAGTCTTTTTGTAGCCTTGCTGTCTGCTCGGCCGTTCAGACGACGTACAACCCCACTAAAACATCAGACTTCCTGTCCTTACTTTTCCATTTTTCCAAACGCGGTGAAGAGAGGGAGAAGAAAATGACATGACTGCACAGGAAACAACAAACTGAACATTATAGGCTGGTTTTTGCTTTCATGGAAAAATGTAAAAAATTGCTGCTTCAAGCTTCAGGTTGCCACTATTTTGTGGCTTGTCAGTTTCTGCCAGAACTGCACAAGTTCAGAACAGGCCAAACACACTCTCATCATCTCTCCCTCGCTCCCTTTCTCGATTATTTTAATTCAGTGAGCTTTTTTGCCATTTTAACTGTATAATTTTGACATATCATTCAATCAATACTGGATCAGCAATGGTTGGAGTAAATGTTACACTAATTGGCAGCACCAAAGCAACCAGAAGTGATCAGTTTGTCTTGTAAATTAGGCATTTCTTGCCATAAACAGGAAAAATGTTACTTAATGCCTATATGTGATGCATTGTCTGACATCAGACACTAGGTCGCATATCAAATAAAATGTGTGTTAGCTGTTTATTAACACAGCAATGACCTGAAAATGCAAACTTGAAAAATCTTCTCTAGTTTTTAAAGACAATGCCTTTTTTCTTTCTGTAAACTACAAATGGGCAAAAGTGTTCAATCTAAGCATGCATGAATACAACCAAAACAAGAGTGGTGGAATACAAGACTATTAGCATTGTTTATTGGTCTGACATGCATAAAGGCTGATTTATACTTTATACGTAGCAGACCTGCGTTGCTGACTGCGCGCGGACTTCACGAAATGGGCGAGGCTTTTATACTTGACGCATGAGAAATCTACTGTTAAAATCAAACGGATAAACATAGAAGTAGGACATTTTTGGAACTACGTCATATTAATATCATTCAGGATTTTTTAAGGGGCCTCACACGGGTAGCACGATGGCCTCACAGCAAGAAGGTGGCTGGTTTGAACCTCAGCTGGGTCAGTTGGCATTTCTGTGTTGAGTTTGCATGTTCTCCCTATGTTGGCGTGGGTTTCCTCCGGGTGCTCCGGTTTTCCCCACAAGTCTAAAGACATGCACTATAGTTGAATTGGGTAAGCTAAATTGGCCCTAGTGTATGTGTGTGAATGAATTTGTATGGATGTTTCCCAGTGATGGGTTGCAGCTGGAAGGTCATCGGCTGCGTAAAACAAATGCTGGATAAGTTAATTGATAAAGGGACTAAACCGACAAGAAAATGAATGAATGAAGATTTTTTTTAAGCTAATTATTTTTCTACAATATTTTATTGATTATAAAGATTTTTATATCAATTTTTTATTTTCAATATTTTTCAAAAATCCAACTTTGATGCATTACTTGCTTTTATTCATATCTTCTATTCACACATTACTGTCTGGCTAGTTTGTCTTCTACTTATATGCTAAAAAGGCAATAATGGTCCAACATTCCTGACCATTATCACCAATAAAGCCTAGTATATTGTAAACTGTTCAAATATTCATTTCTAGTTATTAAAGAAATAACTTCATTCATTTTAGTTTTGTAACTATTAAATTGGTTTAAATTCAAAATTGTAATATAAACATCAGTGTAAAACCTATGACTGGTGGGAAAACATGTTCTGTGATTGTGTAAAATAAAATAAAAAAACTTTTGCCATGGCCTCTCTTTTCGGCTTTAACAAACTAATCCTTTAAATTTTCTTTTTTTTTTCTTCTTCTTTTTTTTTTTTTACAAAAACTTGCAATTTATAGTTAAGAATTATTGGCCATCTGGTTATCTCTTTGATCATGCATGGACGGATCATAACGATGTCTGTACAGGCATACCAAAAACTCTTCAAAGTGATTCATATTCAACTCAAATGAAATGTGTCACCGCATGAACTGTTTGCTTGAGTCTCAAAAAATAGTTTGAAAAGCTAAAAGCACGCACCCAAAAGCAAACCTCCGCAAACACTGCAATGACGTTACATTAAAAGTGCACAATGTGTATGTATTTTTATGCAAAAGTACAAAATATTTAGCACATGTGTATTGTAAATGTACCCATAAATGTGACGTTATTTCTTTAAACATCAAATTAACTTGTGGTAAATAACAAAAAAATACATTCTGGGAGCCATGTTCATGAAACGTGCATTCCATCTGTCTCTCATTGGTTGTGATTGGCATGATCTTTGGGGTTAAGGGATTATTAAGGGATATGTTTTTAGAGAATAAAAGGCTTTGGGCTGACCAACCAAACTGATGTCAAGTGCAGGGGAAGGTCTTTTTTTCCCCCCCTTTCCTCCACGGGAACAGAATGTTCAGGAGACCAATGGATTGCTTAGCGTGGTTTGGCCTAATGATATAGTGCATGATTGCATGTGTGGTGCTCCTGAGGAAGAAAGCGAAAGCGTGTGCGAGAGGCTAAAAAGCTAGAGAAAGAAGTACTTCCTTTGCCTGCATTATTGTGGCTTATTTTCGTATTTTTAGTTCACCTCTGTTATTGATTTTTTATTATTATTACTATTATTTTTTAACAAAGATTTTATGGATCTTCTAAAATGATGTTCCAAATGTCTTGTAAACTTGTAGTGTGTAAACAGATTTTTGCTCTCTATTAGAATCTAAGCATCCTTGCTGTCATTCATTATATGGTTAAAATGAGGTCAAATGCCAGTGGTTAAGTCATAAAGTTAACCCATACTTTAGGTGCCTTATAAAAGTTAGTCATCACAGCAATGGGGACTCCCTGTGAAGTGAGCTCCATTATGCAAACATGAAGGTTAGAGTTGCATGTCTTCAAATATGTTTTAGGTCATGTGAAAAAAAAAAATAGATTGATCAGGCCTGTGATTCATACTGTGCCAATATATTTGCACATTTTGATGAATTGTTACTCATCATATAAGGATGTTATAGACAAGCATATGTCAGTTTTCTGTTGTGGGTTTGTGAATCACTGTGTTTGATATGACCTTAGAAGCCCCTTCACTGAGAAATCTTGCCAGAGTGATTATGAATGTCATGTGTCATGGAAATCTGCCTTAGATGTGCTGGATCTCCTTCCTGCTTGGCTGGTACATTTACTGGATGACTCGTTTCCTTTCTAAACCCCGAAGTACTGCTGCCTGTGCCTCACACACCATAAAATTATGGGATTATGAAAGTATTATGTCAAAATTCCTGCAGTCCACACACAGCAGCTCATTCATTTGGGCCCGTCTCCATGTTGGTGGGCCTGCCAGTCGAACAGTCATATTGAAATTCACTTTAGATTAAATTGAAGAAAATGCTCAATAACCTCTGGTCCTGCTGTTACTGTATGTAACCATTTAGTGGAGTTTTATGGACTAAACATAACTTCTGTCAATACATTTAGACTTGGAGAGAGTCCTTTTGAATGTGTTAGATTTTGAATGGAAGATCATCAGCTCATCATCAAATGTTTAAGTAAAAATGGCTGCAGCATTTTTATTTTTAATTCGAGTAGCTCTGTCGTGTAAGCTACTTATAGTGTACGTTGCTGTTGCCAGAACTGCCTTTGCCGCATGAAACATTCTAAATCTTCTTCAGCATCCTGAGGGTGTGATTAGGGGTGGTGGTCACGATGTTGCCATGAAGAAATTAGCTTGGACAGAGTCCAGTGTCTCTACATTGTGCTGCTGTCAGCAAAAGTGCAGCAGGAAATCAGTTCTGAAATTGCCCCGAGTTGTGACGAGGCTGTCTTTTTTTCCCATTGCAAGGTCTTCTTTAGCTTAGTGGGTTTTTTTCCATCAGCTTGCTAATGTGAGCTTTGAACATTTTTAAAATTCAGTCAAAATTGGCTAGTTTGAGTGTTGAATTTTAAGTGGAAATTTGGAAAGATACAGTTTGAATTGTTGTTTTCGTCCTTATCTCTAAGGTCGGTGTGTGTAAACAAACCCTATTTGTCCTTAGTAAGTTATTCAGTTAAATTGAAATCTGGAAAATCCATTTAGGCAATTACAAATTTGTTTTGCAATAGACGCTCAAACTTTGCTTCTTTCTTTTTTGTCTTTCAGGTCAACAAAACTCGATCACCACTGACAGCGGAGTCCTGGCTCCTGACATGTGGACTTAAAACCTGTCTTTGATTCCTGAAGTCCATAAGCTGCTTAGAAAACTCCACTATACAAATGTGTACCCTTCCATCACACTATCATATAGACCTCATAGTACAGTAGTATCAGAAGGACAAAATGACAGACACAACAAATCGCCATCTGAGACACAAGTTGCAGAGCTTAGGACGGCGTCTGGATGAACTCGAAGAGGCCAAAGGCAAATTACAGAAAGCTGAAGATGAACTTCTTGACATTCAGGACAAAATCATTCAGGCTGAGGGGAGTAATTCCTCATTGCTCACAGATGTGGAAACAATGCGAAAGAGATTACTCAAAATTGAAGGTAAAGATGAGGAGGTCAGGAAAGCAGAGGATCTTTGCCGTGAGGTTAGGGAGAAATTAGATCAGGAGGAGAAACTTACTAAAGATTTTAAAGTGGATATTGAGCGTCTTCAGCGCAGAATGACTGAACTTGAGAAACTTGAAGAGGCTTTTGGTAAAAGCAAGTCAGACTGCACCCAGTTGTGCCTTAGTCTTAATGAGGAGAAAAACCTGACTAAAAAGCTTGCAGCTGAGCTTGATGCTTTGAAGGCCCGTGTAAAGGAAGTGGATGCCTCTGAAAGTCGACTAGACAAGGCAGAGAAATCTCTCACTGCAGAGATGGAAAAGCTAAAAAGTCTCACTCAGACATTTATCAATGAGCGCAAAAGGCTTCTGGAAAAGCAAAGAGAGGATGACAAAATCATACTCAGGTTGACTGAGAAGCTTGAACGTCAAAAAAATAAAGTAGGCACGACAGACCACAGCCGAAATGATTCTAGAGATCTTCGAATTGAGGATGAGTTATCATCAGGCCTTACATGCAAACTGGCCAGGAAGAAGAGTCTTGACTACTTGAAGCATTCAGATGACCTTGATTTGAGAAATGAGTCGGAGAATGAGAAAAATTGCTTGGAAGGTCAGGAAGATAATAAGGTTAAAGACCTCAGTCAGGAAGTGGAAAGGCTAAAAAATCGTTTGAAGCAGATGGAGTTAGTGGAGGAGGACTTGAGGAACATGGAATCCAAGAATGCTGAACTCATAGAGAAGTACCAGCAAGAGAGGAACCGTAGTCAAGCTCTCCATGACCAAGTTGAGCAAATGAGAATGGAGCTCAATGTTTGCAGCAGTAGTAATGGAAACTCTGCTATTACCAGCATTTCAAAGGTCCTGGAGAACGGCAAGGCAGAAAATGAGGAGTTTAATGTACGGGGAGGCTTCAGACAGGAGAAACCTAAATTTCTAAATAGGAGTCCTGCTGCTTCTGAACAAGTCACCTCCAAGTACAAAAGCAGAGATTCATCTCCTCAGCAGAGGCGAGAAACAAAGCTGAGGAACAAAGATCTTTGTCACTCCAGAGAAAGTTCCCCAAAGACTGTACGTAGGACTCTTAGTCCAGCACATAATGTTAGGAAAGGTCAAAAGGCCTGTGCCTCCAACACTTCTGACAATGGGACAAGAGATGGTAAGAAAGAGGAAAAAAATGCAAGTGCCTCATCATGTGCTCTCAGCGAAAGCAAGAAAGTTTCAGTCCTTAGTCGCTATCCTCCAGCTGCCAATGACCAAAAGTCTTGGAAGCCATCGGTCAAGCAAAATGACAGTGATGGCAAGAAGAGTCGAGTGGAGAAGTTGTCCAAGTGCCCTGGAAGTGATAATGAATCGAGCAACTCTGATGGGACACACTTAAATTCAGCCAGAGCCACTATCGTTGCTTCACCTGAAAAAGGACTTACTGAACCTGAGACTTCAGATCAGGATACTTCTGCAATGTTGAATCTCTCAAAGGCAAACGGATCCTATACTGCTTATAGGTCCCATGTATCTCCATCTTTTCTGACTGATCATGGATCTGATGGCCACTCCTCGGCATCTGAAACAGAATCTACTGGCTCAAGGAGGTCGGTTGGTGAACAAAGTGATCCCCTGGTGTCAAGTACAAGTGGAAGAACATCAAAGTACACTAGATACTCACGACTGCAAGATTCTTACTCTGATGTTTCCTCAAAGAGCCCCTTCAGTGAGGAACAGCACAGGCCTCTTACAGTGGAAGAGGAAGCACAGGAGACTACACATTCTTCCTCAGGTATTGAGGTCCGCAGGGTATGCAGCCCCCGTGAATCCCTCCAGTCAAAAGCTGTCATCAAGCAAGCCATTGTTGAGATCGACAGGAAGGAAGTGATGTCAGGGGGAACCACAGAGGCTTTGACCACCAGTGGGAAACCCAAGATCTCCACTAAGCCAGTATTGACAAGCAAAATGACCAGCAGTATCACTTTCTATCCCAATGACCCCAGCTCCTCTCGAACCAGCAGTCGGAGCAGTAGTTTATCAAGTGAACCCCCTTCCAAGGAAAGGCACACTTCAACAAGTAATATTGTCATCGGCCCCAGCAGTGAACACAGGGGTAGCATCGCTATACCTTATGAAATATCCATCCCTAAGTGCGAGCTCACTCTGCGTCAAAGTGAAACTGACACTGACTTCTCTGAACCTCACAGTTACCTTGAGACTGCTCCATTGGAGGCAACCCTCCTGTCTCAAAACAGTTTCAGCCTCCAGTCTTCTGATGCTTCAGACCTCAACAATGACATTGAGTCTGGGTTTGAGAGCAGCAGTAGCAGCACAACAGTGACCAACTGGAGAAGCCACGCTCATAACCACCTCTCATATGATGACAGTTTGCCAGAAATGAGAAACATCACTGTCAGGAGCACTTGGAAGAGCCGTGGAGCAGCTTCTGTGGATGAATCTGTTCGAGCACTGAGGCAAGATGGCTCAGAGGATGAGAGTGAGTCTTCAGTCACCTGGAGAGCATATAGGGCTACCACAGTGTTGGACACTCCATCAAACTCTAGCATGGCTGCTAACTGTGCAAATAAACCAAGCCCTGCTGAGGTATACATGCGTAGGATCAACAATTCTGCATCGTCTGTTCCTGAGCCAGGACGGAGAAACAAGAAGACCCCATCACCAGAGAGGGCTATCGCACATGAGCCTGTCAGTGCCCAGCAACTTCAACCAAGAGTCCGTAAACAGCCTCTGGTGAGTACAGACTTTTACCATTTGCTTGATTAAGATTGAATATTGCATTTTCAGGTATTCAGTATGGATTTAGTACATATTAGGTTTAAGCGTTAATGCATTCTGTGTCTCACTTATTATAGCTGTAAGAGATTTGCCAAGGGAAATGTTACATTGTAAGATAAACGGGAGTATAAAATATCCTGCTAATACTGATGTGAAGTCGGCACACATTTTTTGTGAAAATCATCTCATTATTTAGATCCAGTCTTGTTTGTTTCTTCTCATTTGAGCTTTTTCCACATTAATTCTGTTCACATATTTGGTTTACCACCATCTTGATTAATAATAGTTTTTAGCCGTGGAATTTAACATATTTGTTTAAAGTTTTGTTTGATTTGGAAGTCTTTCATCTAATCCTCTGCATCTGGAAGAAGGTGAAGGGGACAGATCTTTCGTAAGCATGATTTATTTTTAGATCATTCTCCATCTGCTGAAAGAGAAAAATAGGCCCTTGAGGGATCGTTTTCTCTTCTGTTTTTCTTGATATGGAATCTGTTCCGGGAAGTTGTGCTTTCTAGTTGTTATGACCAGTTTTGTGTTTTGTGTCTGTCATTACAATACAAGTAAGCTTATGTCATCACTAAAGTATGTAAAAAAAAAAAAACTGTTGTTGTTTATAGTACAGTATTATATATATTTTTCACCTGTTGCTTTACAATTTGTGGAGTATGATCTGGCTAAGGGTACACTTTAATATTTCTGCTGACTTTTAAAGTGGTACAGTTATCCACATGTATAATCAAACTCATTAATTAGAACGTTTATTTGAGCAGGTTCATAAAATTACCCATCAAGCAGGACTGTATGGATGTGGTGTTTGCATGTTCACTTACTTTTGGTCAGTTATCGTATTTATGGTAAAAATCTTATATATTAGGCTTATTAGGTATAACAAAAGCTATCTTTCCATCCAAAGATGCTAAATACATTTATGCACAAAACTGGAATATTGCGAAAAACGTTAGCAAATAAAGCACCCTTTTCATCCAGTGAGTCAAAGAGAACAAAATCCTCACTAGTTGGGTTTTCTATTCACCTATTTGTGTGTGCATTCAGGATATGCGCATTGAAAATGGTTGATGGAAATGCTAAGATGTACATAAATGTTAAAAATGTGCATAAAAAAATGGATGTGCATAACTGAGTAGGATAAGCTTTTTATTTGATAAGAAAAGATGCGCATAAACTATAATGGAAAAACTTTTACCAAACAAATTCCAGTATGCGCATTAAAAAAGGTCATATAATTTTTGTTATAAGAGATCATGTGATGATTATAATGTGTGTGAATGGAAAAACCGGCAGGCTGAACACATTGTAAAACATCTGAAATGTTGTTTTGTTCATCCTAAAACGCTTTAAATATTTCAGTATTAGTTTTATTATATTACTAATTTCCGCCAGAACTGTCAAGAGCATCTGTGCTCTCTCTCTTATGCCTACAAACTCCACCTTATGTTCCTTGTGTGTCAGCATTGTCCTCTGAGGTGCAAGTCAATAAATAAATAAGCAAAAGATTCACTCAGCTTCTCCTACTGCAGCAAATGATATTAGGCACCAGTTGATCAGGAAGTGACGATTTTGTTCTCTTTGGCTCATTTAATGCAAACTCTCTTTTATTCTCACATCTTTTATGCCATATTCCAGTTTTGCATATAAAGTTATTTCTCATTTTGAATGTAAACATAGTTACTGATAAACCTGATAAACTGGCAGAAAATGGAAAAAGATGTAATTTGCTGCAGTAGGAGAGTAGAACCTATTTTTTATAGAATAAATTACTTGTGACAGACAAAACACAATGAAAGCGTGGTGCTTTTTGAGATTATCTTTGGGGAGTGCAGCTGCTCAAGATAGTTCTGAGATTCAATATTACCGAACCACTTTGATTATGGATTTATACTTTCACCTGGCGTCACGTCGCAGACCTCCGCTGAATGCGTGCGCATCTCATGAAATGGATGAGGAGATTTTATACTTGCGCGTTCGCTGTTGTGATGTCAAAAGAAACTGACTGTAAAATCAGATGGATAAACATAGAAGTAGGGTGTTTCCGGAACTAAGTCATATCAGTAATTTTATTCATAGATTTTTAAATCAAACTTTGATGCATCACTTGCTTTTGTTCATATCTCATACAGTTCTACCTATTAAAGTTTATTAAAATATTAATGACAACAGTACATGAGTTGTTCTACAAATATATTTTTTATTATGGCAGGAATAAAAGCAAAAAAGTACACTTACTAAAAAATACAGTCGTTTTAATTGTTCCACAGTTTACACATTACTGTCTGGCTGGTTTGTGTCCTCTACTGATAAAAGGCAATAATAGTCCGACATTCCTGACCATTATCACCAATAAAGCCTAGAAAAATAGCGCATTAGTAAATTTTAAAACGATAGGTTCAGATATTCCTTTCCAGTTATGAAAAAATATATTTGTTCCTTAATTATAGTTTTGTAGCTATTAAATTGTTTTAAATTAAAAATGTAACAAATGCGTCAGTGTAAACCCTATAAATGGTGGAAAAGGCATATTCCTGTGATTGTATACCTGAGTCTCCACTTTTGCCAAGGCCTCTTTTGGCTTCAACAAACTTATCCCTCAGGTTTTTTCCAAACTTTTTAACAACAGCTTTCTTCATTTCCCACTGTTGCAATTTCGAGCCAAGAATTATTGATAATCTGTTTATGCATGGACAGATCATAAAGATGTCTGCACAGTTGTATCGGTTTCAGACAAAATCTCTTCAAAGTGTTTCATATTCAGTTCAAATCAAATGTGGTGCTGCGTGAACTGTTCGCTCGAGTCTCAAATGTTGTGCACTCCGCCAGCTGAAATCAAGTCGCGGGCACCCAAAGCAAATCACTGCAAACACCGTGATGAAGTTACATTCGCCGCCCGCACTCAAAGTATAATCCAGGCTTCATAATCAAGGGATTGCCATGCCATTACAAGAATGACCAAAACAAAATTTCAGTGTTTTATAATGTGGTCGGCCCACTGGTTTGTCATTAAGGCCGTCCCATCACGTCTGTTTTTGTTATCACACGATCTGTTAAAACTAAAAACTAAACTAAAAATGTGCGTGCCAGATTTTATTTTATTTATTTATTTATTTTTTCCCACAGTTATCATTTTTGACTAATAATATTTCAGTGTAAGATATTGATACATGTGAGAGGGGTGATGAAAGCTAATGATGGACAGGTCAGGGGTCAAGCCTTTGTTTTTAGTCAGGTCAACTGGCAGTTTATGTCTCATCAGCTAAACCAATTTGAGTCTGGCGTCACCCCAGCAGTCAAAACAAAACATGGAAAGTGGGCCCTTTTCACAAGCGTTCATCCTTTTTCACTTACAGAGAATGAATGTAAGAGAATAGAGCTGCATCCTATCAGAGCACCAATTACCATCATCCTCTCATTAAACATCTCAAACAGCCCAGCCCTCCAATTTACGCACAAAGACCTAATTAAACCCCTAAGATGGACCTCAAACACGGCCCCTTCCTGGCACACGACTTCAAAAACTAAAAACTGCCCCTCTTTCAGCTTTCTCACATACTATTTCATGCCATGTTTGTTTTCTTTGTCTGTTGCTCTGATGAATGGCAAAATGCCTGTTCATTTATCTGAGAAAGTTGAAAGATTTATGCACAAGTGAATTCTAGCACTTGCAAAAGCAGAGGTCAGATCATTCGTCTTACTCCCTTCTCTCTATCACTCAGTGAAGGTTAGTTTTCTTTGTGCTACAGATGGTTCTTTCCGCTGTCATTGCAGCTGTAAGTTAATCTACTGCTATTGTGATCACACAATCCTTCATTCGCTCCTACTTCTCTCTGTCGGGGATTCGCCATCATTAATCTTTACCTTTTTCATCTTTAAAGCATCTTTCCATCTGTAGAAGTAAATGTGATTTGTTTCATAGACCTTTAAAATTGAAACTGGGGGAAAAGTTGGTTCCAGAGAATAAAAATGTACACTCCCAGTCAAAAGTTAGTTTATTTATTTATTTATTCATTTATTTATTTATTCATTCATGTTTTTTTTTTTTAAAGAAAATGATTCTGTTCATCAAGGCTGCATTTATTAAAAGTAAAACAATTGTTAAATTGTTAAATATTTATTAAGATTTAAATAACTGCTTTCTTATTGAATGTAGTTTCAAAAAAAAAATACTCCAGTCATTATTGCTTTTATCACTATTACCAGTAATAATAATAATAGTAATAATAATAATTAGGGCATCATGGTGGCTCAGTGGGTAACACAATCGCCTCACAGTAAGTTTTTCTGTGAGGAGTTTGCATGTGTTCGTGTGGGTTTCCTCCCGGTTCTTCGGTTTCCCCCTCTAAGTCCGAAGACGTGGTATAGGTGAATTGAGTAACTTAAATTGTCCAAAGTGTATGTGTGTATGGATGTTTCCCAGTGATGGGTTGCAGCTGAAAGGGCATCTGCTGTCTAAAATATGCTGGATAAGTTAGAGGTTTTCGCTGTGGCATCCCCAGGTTAATAAAGCAATTAAGCCGAAAAGAAAATGAATGAATAATAATTCATATTAGAATGATTTCTGAAGGATCATGTGACTGAAGACTGGAGCAAAGCTGAAAATAATTAATTTTTAAATAAATTGTTAAATAAATTATAAACTACTTTTTAAACGTTATTTTATGGTGCAAAAACATTTAACAATTTCACAAATTGTACAATTTGTTACAACGTGCAGCATTGGTGAGCAGGATAAGGTTAGTTTAAAACATTTAAAAACCCTACTGACCCCAAACTTTTGACTGGTAGTGTATATGTTGGTCAAAGATGAGATTTCCCATTTTGTTAAAGTGGTTTTATGGTTGCATAGAAAGCATATTAAATGAAAGTAAGATGTCATAGTATATGTAATAATGTCAGTTGTGATTATGTAAAACAGAAACCAATTACTTTTCACCTACTTTATGAGAATAATATATTAATATACTTTATATTTTAAATAATTAAGACTTCTTGCTGGCAAATGGGTAAAACGCAGTGCGTTAAAGATAAATAAGGATTTAAAATGAAAATATTTTGTATTTTGACACATTGCTAATCTTAATATTTGGCTTTATCATCAAATGATTCTTGTTCTAATCATACCTAACAAGATTGTCATTTGTGACACCGAATGACATTAAATGTTACATTGGCAATGATATTGTAGTTAAAATAATTTAGTTAAAATAAAAATATTTTTAAAAGAATTTAAAGCATGAAAAAAAAGAATGAACTTTGTTTGAATTACTTTTTATATATTTTTTTTAATAATTACATAAAATTTAATGATGGAGTGGCTTTAAGTGAAAACTTTTGCACAATTATTTGCATCGTCATCTTTTTTCTTTTTTCTTTTTTTCTTTTTCAATATTTATAATTTTATAATGAAATTTCTTAGTTCAAAAACAATATATTTTTTAAATTTAATGTGGAAAAAGTAGCATAAAAAAGGAAACCTTTTCAAGACCAAAGAAAAGCAATGCCAGTTTTAATAAAATGTAACCCCTGAAACACTAAAAGTGCCTTTAGTTTAAGGAGGCACCCACCTATTCCCAGTCTAACCGGCTTCAACAACTGATTGAAAGCAATCTTCATCCATTCCCACTCAATCTGGAGTCCATTAGGAAAGATTTATCTAATCAGCTATAGTCAGGCATGCATTCAACTTTATCTTCAACTCATGTGATTCCTTTTTTCTCCTTGAATTTAGACTTCTCAATAAATACCTCACTCCAGGTTATCACTCTAATTGTGACACACAAAATGATCGCTGTCTAAATGAAAAAACCCAATATAAACCAAGATCTGTTTATCAGTTGTTGTTTTTTATTATTATACTTGTTAAATCATTAAGAGCAGCATTATAAAAATTTGCAGACTTCAGCTTGTAAAAGCAATCTCTTAAATGAATTGCCATCACAGCTGTGGTGTTGTCCTGTAAATTGTGGCCTTAAGGAAAAAATAAAAAGAAACTCGAACAGGTTTGTGACAAATGAAAGGTGAGTAAATTACATGGTTTCCGCTACATTCATTCTTCCATGGCAGGATGCCATACCAAAATTCATTCCCACCATGGCTACTTTACAGCTTTCCATTCAAAACTTTCAATTGTTGCTTTTTTTTTAATAACGGGTTATAATCGCACCAAAATGTATCAAAAGTTAAGTGAATAACACAGCAAACTTTTCTGTAATCGTAGTAGTGCTGTGCGTTACTTGTTTAACCCTTTAAGGTACATACTGACCGACTGACTGACTGACTGACAGGTGCTTGATGCTTGAGGCCAGCAAAGATGACGTAGCTTTCAGTTATGATCAACACCGTTTCCATAATTATACCTTATTAATAGATAAAGTTCTGTGGTTCTGCATACAATTACTTTATCTTGCTGGAGTTTATAGTCGTTTTACTTTACTTCAGGAGACATCAATGACATTCTGTTGGTCTATTAAGAGACATTCATGAATATTCCTAATGAATCTAATAAATGTTTGAGACATACTCATTACTAGGGCCAGACGGAATCTGCGGACATTTTTTGCTGATTCTGTGCAAATTTTTGTTAAAAATCTGCAGATTTATACGGAAGGATTTGGGGAGTTTCAGAACTAAAACCTTAATATATGAAATAAAAAGTAATACCTTTTTATTTTTATTTAATGTTTACAATGCAAATCCAATTAGATCTACTTATTTGGTAAACAAAGCTAGCCTCTAATATAAAATATCTACTAAGAGACAGAAAAACAAACTGTATAGTAAATAAATCATAAGAATATTTTCATATTAGTCAATAATATTACTGAAATTAATTTAAAACTGAATAAATATCAATTTAAACACATTTAAATAAACAAAATTTAATAAACAGAATCAATGATGGGTTAAAAATCTGCATAATTCTGCGTGCGCAGATTCCATGTGGGCCTACAACGCACTAAATCGCACTTCAGCAGCATTTATTTGAGAGGGCACAAGAAAACTTGCGCTTGAGCGGCATATGGGCGTACAAGAAGTTTTGCTCACAAACAGGAAATCGGCACGCAAGCAAAGAGATTCGCACACTCACCTATTACATGAATGCAATCTTGACTTGTAATACTGCGCTCACCACATTTGTCATTGAAATAACGCCATAGGTAGTTAAAAGATCTGTGTAAAATGCCTGCCGCCACAGCTGAAAAAATCCTAGAGGAAACACTAAATTATGAATGAATTTTCAGTGTTGGGTGAATTATCCCTTTAATTTATAATTCCTTTTATTTATACACTGGGAAAAAATCCATAATTTAGAAGTTTTTCATATTTTGTGAAAAAATGTATTTTATTTTTTCTTAACTTTCAACTTTGGAAATTTTGTAAAAGTGACTTTTATTAACATTTGTAATAGTTTAAAGTGATATATTGTCTGGGTTGGGTTTGTATGCAAACCTTGTAATAAACCGCCACTATAAACTATAATGTTGAATTTTCTACATCAAAAGTCGACAGAGCAGAGATCAAGGTCCCAAGATGCAATTCACTACTATAAATAAACAAACACTTGGGAATCACAAAATATGGAAACTGTTATTATTTACAGATATTTTTCAAAGCGTATATATCTCGCATTGCATCGAATGATTGCATCTCTCCATAGCTTGACCGTGGATGTCTGTATTAAAAGATTCTCTTGGATTTCCAGACATGTGATCATTACCATAGTGATCTGAAGGAGATTCAGTCCGTTTGTCAATGATTCAATGTGTTAGTGCTGACAGAGACAGTGAGGCTTTATCTCCTCCATTAATAATGAAGGCACAAGTCCAGGACTGTCCTCACAGATCAAGGTCATGTTTTTCGTGTCTCTGACATAAAGCCTATGCGAGTCAAATATACGTGCTGAAGTCATTAATACTCCTGCTGCGAGGAGGCCTGTATAAAGTAAAGTAATCCCGCTCGGCCAGATGTCGTGTTATGTTTAGAGCTGGAATGACTTTTTATCCCTGCTTATAAAAATACACAAATCTGGAGTGATTTATGGAGGAATTTTGATCACAGGTTCGTTCTTTTTTCTTTCTTTTTTTTTTTTTACTAGAAGTTCATATGGGAAAATTATGTTTAGACAGACAACCATTAGCAGCTTGCTGATGTAAAATACTTAGTCCGCATCTTATATACAGATATATTAGCACTTTGGTGTTTGTGTAGTGTGATGACCTTTTTGTTTACTCAATTTTAGGGCTAATATTGAATTTATTCTTTCACTTTGTCTATGCTCCTCCCTCGTTTAATGTTTTGTAATTAGAGGCCAGTTAAAGGTATGTTCATACTTGTAGTTTGGTTTTCAAAAACGGAAAATAATTTCTAATGTATATTTTGTGGTGGGCATAGCAAACATCCAAACATCCAAAACTCACACACACATTCTTGTTGTACCAAGGCTCTATGATATTGGAAAAATATTTATTTATTTATTATTATTATTATTATTATTATTATTATTATTATTATTATTATTATTATTATTATTATTATTATTATTATTATTATTATTAATATAGCTATACATATTACAATTTGAATATAACTTTTAACCCTGGACCACAAAACCAACATTCTAATCATTTTTGCCATGAAATAAAAATCGATAATTTTAAGTAAAGATCATGTTTCGTGAAGACATTTTATACATTTACCCTTAAATATTAAAATATACCAAATGCAGGGTTCAACGCTAAGGATTTTTTGGTTCCGATTTTTACTTGCCCGGCTAAAATTTTCACTGGCCCCACCAAAAAAAGAAGTTAATAGCTGTTTCTTAGCCACATATTTTGAATAATGTGTCAAAATAATATCTGTGAATCTAGAATTAAATGTTTTTAAAATGTTAATATCTGCTTCAGGACGTTAGAAACAGACGTTTTCTTTTAGCCTCATAATTTGATGTTGCTGTCTCTTTGCTGGACTGGTTGTTACCAGGTTATGGAAAAACTAACATGCTCCAAACATCCAATCAGATAAGAGGAACTGAAAAGCAGTTTGGTGTTTATGGCATAACAGAAAAGGTAGCATTTAATGGCTTAAAAGCACGAACTGTATCTTGATTCTAAGACTGTATTTGCACGCGATTTGACAAATAGTTGCAGGGAAATTAAACATTAGTATCAAGGCAGGGCCAGTAACAATCCTGAACACTGTCCCAGGCATCTCTCATGCTGGCCCTGGGCCATCGGGCAGTCCTTATTGTTGAGCTCTGCAAAAGGAATTTTTAATTAGTAATATACATCACTAAAAACTTAATTTGTTCAACTTGTAAGGCTATTTCCTTAATATTTTTATTTTTTGAACCTTCAAATTGATACCAAATTTTCTATAGTTGTATCTCTGCCGAATATTGTCAAATCATAAGAAACCATTCATCAATGAAAAGCTTATTTTATGCAGCATTTAAGAGATCTTTAGTTCCCAGTTTCAGAAAGTTGACATTTATGACTGTTTTTGTGATTCAAGATCACATTTCACAGGAAGACTTTATGAAATATAATAAACAAATAATTAGGGTCTTCTGTGGAGTCTAATCGGTGATTTATACTTTCTAATCGGATATTTTATATTTGTATGTTCCGGCGCAGCCTGCGCTTGGTCAAATAGCCCTCTCAAAACAAAACACCTGCGAAGAAACTTGACACAGAGGAACATCAAATCTACTGCCAGCTAGCGTTTCAGAAGTGTTATTGCAGAGCAGCACAAACAGCGAGCAGAATTATAAATGCATAACAACTCGCAAGGCAGGCGCCGTGGGTCACTCTGATCTCACGACGCAGAAGTGTAAACCAGCCTTATATCAGTGTTAATGTACACAAATTCAATAATAAAATGTAAAATAACACTGTATATTATTAATTGTACAAAATATTAGATACAATTTATCTTTCTGAAAGCTACAAATGTTTGCGTTTCTTGTGACCAAATGTGTAAATTAGCTAATCTTACACAGTCAAGGGCCTTAATGTTTCACTTTATTAGGGATCAACTTTGCAATGACTCTTCGAATCATATTTGTTCTGAACTAGTTTCTGGTTAATTCTAATCTCAACAGTGCAGATCCTGTGATGTGAATATTATTTATTCAGAAATCGAGTTATTGATGCTGAAACTGTGTATTGTACGTCCATATTATATACTCATACAACAATGACATTTATATCAACAACCCATGAAGTACTTGTAAAATGTGAGAAAAAAAAGGGTATGCTTGATCATTCTGTCAATCTTATGGTTGCAACTCCTGACATCATGTCCTGTTTTTGGTTTCACTCAATTGGTTTTTGTCTATGCTGTGTTCATATTTCAGTCAAACTTCACCAGAGTGGTTTAAAAGTGATCCATTTTTTTCAGCAGTCTCTGCACTGACCAAACCAAAATGAGTGAACATTCACACTCATTCAAATAAACAATACTAACAGAGCAGCCACACCACAATTTGTCTTAATTGAACTAAACGTATCAAATTTGAAAACACTCTGTAAAGTAAAGTGCAATAACATTATGAAATTGTAGTGTTCCTAAAGGTGCTTAACCTTGCAAAAATGCAGCATGTTGTAATAAGTATATCAGAAGGTAATACTGTGTTCATTTTAATATACATTATTTCATGGTATTGAATAATAATAATAATGATGATGATGATAATAATAATGTGTTTTATGGCATTTAAATGATACCGTGTTATTGACATTTTGGTACTTTTTTAATACAATTTTAAGATTTTTTTTTTTAAAATATATATTTTTTAAATAACTAACCATAACTCCGTCACACTTTACTTGTAGGGTCCGTTTGTTGAATTTAAGTTACATTGCAGCTAATTCTCATTAGATTATAAGTAGACTGTTAGGTCGAGGTTAAGGGTAGGATTAGTGTAAGTTGACATGTACTTGCAAAGTTTCTTACAGTCAGTTAAATGTCTGTTAAATGTCAATATCAACAGATACTCAAATGGACCATCGAAATAAGGTGTTACCCATAACTTAATTATAGACCAACAAGCACATGTTTGACTCTAGGGCTGCACAATGCATTGTTTCAGCATCGATATCGCAATGTGTGAATCCACAATGGACACATTGCAGGATTTGCAATGTCAAGTTGGAATTATAATTAACCAGGAAGCAGTTCAGAGCACATGATGTGTTAGTTTAACTCTAATAAAATGGTGTGAAAGATTTTTGATTTGTTCTTTAGACCTGTGACTAATGTTTTAAGTGAACTTAAACTATTTGGGCACAAGAAATGATGAAGTCTGTCACTTCAACAAAGAATGAATGTGTTTATTTATAAATAAAAATAATTTTACATGTTATTATTGAACTTCTGTACCTCAGTACACCCCGAAAAACCATAAAGTGCTGTTTATTTATTGTTTTCCTCTGAGCTTTAATTTGGTAATTTGGTAATTTGGGTGGTAATTTTGTCAATTTTATGCAGATGAACTCAAAATCCCAATCAAAGGAAAAAGATGATTTCCTAAAGTTATCCTGTGAAATTATATTCATATCGCAATATAAATCGCAGAAAAAGAAAATATTGCAATGTCCATTTTTTTCAATATCGCTCAGCACTTGACTCTCAGAGATTACTCTGAGAATGAAATGCTTTTCTTTATTGCATGTTTTTGTAACAGGCCAGGTTTTACTCCTTGTAATGCTACATAATTGGTTGATCTGTGGTAGCCTTTTTTTGACTTAAATAAACCCACACATTTGTTATTTCAGCACAGTCACTACAGGTATTCACTTAATTTGCTTTGAACATCTTGTACCATCTTTCTGTTAGACGGTGCTTGGGTAGTTTCCACCCGCTGCCCCTTCCTGAGTGACACAGGAAGTTGCAAGGTTGTGCCTGCCCATTTGGCAGTCGATGCATCGTAACTGGTTTCCTGTACACCCACCTCTCGTATCCCAGCAGGCCTCAAGCCCTATTATGGACAATTAACATCTGTCTGCTGTGTACGAAATTCCACAGCAGTGTGTGGCATATCCTGCTGCCTCATTTGGGAACTTTTTATAACTGACGTCATAAACCATTTGGTTGGCTGTGTAAAGTCTCCACCTTCATGGTAAAGAAAAGAGACAATAGACGTTCTATATTAGGACTTGTTCTGCGGTCAGAGCATTTTCTCTCCTCCAGAATGAGCATGGTTTGTAAGAAAATGGGGAATTTGTACTCTGTGGATTTTTTTCTTTGTAACATATTACATCGGAACAAAATATAATCCCTTTTACCGTAGAAAGGAAATATCTATAGTGTATTTGTAATGCATTTGTTTTTTATAAAATGTTTGTGATTACATCAAATATGTGTTCAGAAATCCAACAAAATTACATGATGTGTAAGTATCAGGGATTTTTTTTTTTTTTTTTTTTTAAAGGTTGTCAATCTGAATCTCTGAAATTGTATGTAATAGCCATGGGACGATAACTGTTTTCAAGGTATACCGCGGTTTGGAAAAGTCAAGGTTTTAAAACCATCAAATTTCTGCTATACAGTTCCTAAGATATGTGTAAGATTTGTTATTTAGATTTTTTTTAATGACAGCAGTCTCTCCAGCAGAAAAGATATCCTAAGATGTCGCTTTAAATTTTAAAGAAATCTGTGTTTTTGAAACTATCGAAGACAGCAGGAGTCAATGATTCATTTGAATTATTTAGCCTGATATGCTTTACTGCTCCAAAATATTATAAATGTTTCTCAAAATAAAATATTTTGTTCAAAATTGTGTTTTTTTTTTTAAAAAGAACATTTAACGTAGAATATATTTTAGAGCAGTAATCACAATACCGTGTAACCGTGGAACCATAATATTTTTATCCAAGGTTATCTTACCGTCAGAATCTTGTACCGGCCCATGCCTAGTATGTAATTATCATTTGGATGGTAATATCGTTTTTTAAAAAGTCAAATATACTTGATGAAAATCATGATGATGAAAAAAAAATTATGAATATGATAATAATTTTTAAGCTGATTCAGTCTGTATTCATGTCTTGCCCTTCAAACAACTTTAACTTTATGTTTGCAATGTTCGTGTGGTGGCGTTTGTGAAACTGTTTAGATTTTGAGTCTATTCAAAAGCAAAATCATTGGCATCTTATTTATCCTAGGGTTGTCTTTTTACTCAGTCTGTAGATGATCGAGATCCTGCTCTGTCCTCATGGCGCAGGCAGCCCGCAGGTGACCTAGATGCATATGATAGGCCTGGGAGTCGTGGTGCATGGTCCAGCAGGAACCGCACAGCTGATGGAAGCCGGTCATGGTCAAATCGTCATCTAGACAATTGAACCATATTACCCACATTTCCAACTCGAGGTATGTGTTTTTATTTAATCTTATGCATTTAATGTGTGCCTATTATGCTTTTATTCAAATATTGCCATGCAGTGTGTAATGTAGCTGTTAATGAATGTAACACGTGAAGAAAGTAACTTCCGCACAAATCAATTGCAGTTTCACTCTTATTAATCGGTAAATTTGAATAATACTAGCCGAAGGTCTTCATTGGCTGCCCACAAACAACATCTACTCTAAACTTTAAACCTCAAACACTTTAGCTAGTTCATCTTGTTAACATCAAATTAATTACACTAAATATTTATCATTGCATCAATCTTTTTTTTTTTTGTTCTTTACAAAATCTCTAAGCATGTAGTCTGCAAAATTAATCTCTCAATTATAGAACTTAAAATTAGGGTTGTGCAATTATTAACTTTTTGATTTTGGGCCTCAACGTTCACAAATCTATGTAATACAGTAAAAAAACTAAAATTTACTCACATCAGTTTAAACTATTAAACCACTTTTATTAACTTATCAACTTGCCTGTGCTCTGAGTGATGCACTCTACATTGTTGAGCTTTTTTTATGGATGAAGTTTATTCATTTTATTTAAAGTTTTTTTCATTTATTTTATGTTTATTGTTAACACTTACTTGAGTATAACCATACAATATTTCAAGTTACATTTGAATTTTAGTATGTGACCTTAAATGACACAATTACATCACTGCCAAGTGTACGAACTATACATAGTACTCCGATCTTATAAATTATAAAAAGAAAAATGACATAAAAATTAAAAGAAAGTAATAATAATTAAAAAAAATGTAAAATACACACGAAACATTTGTTCTATA
>CAIGQQ010033238.1:1503409-1534353 GCA_903798035.1 Danio albolineatus
AGACAGACAGACAGACAGATAGACAGATAGATAGAAGATAGATAGATGGATAGATGGATAGATAGACAGACAGATAGGTAGATAGATAGATAGACTAAAACAGTGAAAAAGTGTAGATAGATAGATAGACAGACAGACAGACAGACAGACAGACAGACAGACAGACAGACAGACAGATAGATGGATAGATAGACAGACAGACAGACACACAGATAGGTAGATAGATAGATAGACTAAAACAGTGAAAAAGTGTAGATAGACAGACAGACAGACAGACAGACAGATAGATAGATAGATAGATAGATAGATAGATAGATAGATAGATAGACAGACAGACAGACAGACAGACAGACAGACAGATTTAGCCTTGGCAAACCCACAAAACTCACATTTTTGTTAAAAGTTTAATTTCTTTTCTTTAAACATGTTCATCACACTTTGCAGGAGTGAGTGAAGCTATCCCAGCCGTAGTGTACACTAAACATATGGGCCAAGAGCTCTGAAACGATTGGTCACTGTCTACTTACAAAGGAATTCTGGTGTGGTTTGACTGAAAAATGTACGCAACACTGATCAAATGAACCCATAATAGGACATGATGTCACAAGATTTTTTTAGTAATCCTAACCAGTGTTTCGTAAGTTACTTTAAAAAGTATTTAATTACATCATTCAAATTATATTTCAGTTATAATTACTTTATCTGTAAGTAATTACTTTGTTTTACTTCATCTGAAATCTAACATATGCACACATGAACTACTCCATACATATGTAATGAGTAGTTCATATGTGCATATGTATGTGTATCATCTGTGTATATGTCAACTTCCAGTAGCTCAGTGGTTACGTGTCTCACCTCTCACGCCAGAGACCCGGGTTCTATCCCAGACCCTGACACAGATAATACACTCCAAACATTTACAAAAATGATACTCTGCTGTCAGGGATAGAAACCGGGTCTATGTAATGAGAGGTGAGTCATGTAACCACTGAGCCACTGGAAGTTGGTGAACACAACCAACCTAACACACTCCACACATATACACTCTATACATATGCAGACTCGATACCCTCCATACATATACACAGATGATACACCACTGAGCCACTGGAAGTTGATGAACACAACGAACCTAATACACTCCACACATATGATACACTCTATACATATAGACAGATGATACACTCCATACATATGGACACATGATACACCCCAAACATACACACAGATGATTCACTCTATACATATTGACAGATGACACGCTCCATACATTAGCACAGATGATATACTCCACACATGATATACACTCCATACATATGGACACATGATACACTTCATACTGTATATATACACACACAAATGATACTCCTTACATATGCACACATGATACACTACATACATATACACTGCTGTCAGGGTCTGGGATAGAAGTTAGAGGTGAGTCACATAACCACTGAGCCACTGGCAGTTGATAAACACAATCAACCTCACCACCAGGAAATATTAAACCACACTTAACTGAACTGAACTTAAACTCTGAAAAGTGAACTCACGCTGTTTCAATTCACTATAATCGTCTTTAAGAGGAATTAAATGTAATTGATTTTTTTAGCACATTTAATAAAATCAATTTTTAGTAACTAATTTCTAATAACCCATTTAGGTTAATTAGATTAATTAGGCAAGTTATGGTAATTAGTCAAGACACTGTAAAACAATGGTTTGTTCTGTAGACAATCGAAAAAAGAAAAACATTCCTTAAGGGAGTTAATAGACCGCAAAATGTTTTTGAAAAAAAATAAAGCGGCTTTTATTCTAGCTAAAATAAAACTAATAAGACTTTCTCCTGAAGAAAAAATATTATAGGACAATGTTTCTCAACTGGTGGGTCGCGACCCAAAAGTGGGTCGCAGGAACATTTTCAGTGGGTCGCGGAGTGTGTGGTCAAAAGAACAATAAAAGTTACATTTTTAACTTGCTTCGCTTATACTGGACTTTTATTTTGAAATGTGCGCGCGACGACTGATGCCTTTGGAATCAATGTGAAAAGCGTCACGTTGCCGAGCAACATAGAGAGTCAGCTCGTGGAGCTGTCATGTGATAATAATAATAATAATAATTCCTTGCATTTATATAGCGCTTTTCTCAGCACTCAAAGCGCTTTACACAATGAGGGGGATCTCCTCATCCACCACCAGTGTGCAGCATCCACCTGGATGACGCGACGGCAGCCATTTTGCACCAGACCGCACACCACACACTAGCTGATTTGAGGAGAGGAGACAGAGTGATAAAGCCAATTGTGACATGGGGATGGTTAGGAGGCCATGATGGACAGAGGCCAGTGGGCAGATTTGGCCAGGATGCCGGGGTTAAACCCCTACTCTTTTTCGAAGAACATCCTGGGATTTTTAACGACCACAGAGAGTCGGGACCTCGGTTTAACGTCTCATCCGAAAGACTGAATAAGGGATAAGACGCTGAAAAAGACGGGCATAAGACACTGAAAAAGAAATTCAGTGAAGTACAACCAGGGCCGGATTAACCAATGGGCATTCTGGGCACAGGCCCGTGCCTACTTGGGGTCCCTGCAAGGGGAGAAAAAAAAAGGCAATTTTGGAGCGTCTATTTAGGGTAAGTGGAAATAGCGCACTTCGATGGAATAAGCTATTGACACGGTTTCCGCACATCAGCGTATGATTGACAGAGACAAGATAAGTAGAGAACGAATGAAAGTATCGTGATTGGCATAGCTCGTAGAGCGCACAGCAACATGTTTTGACACGATTCATCGTCAACCCGGTTCGAATCCACCATCTGCTGAACTTGTGCATTTTTTCTTTCTTCCCAATACATATCAAATTGGAAATAGATTTATTTTTAATAGAAAAAAAACTTTAACAAAAAAATTAAATAATGCAAACAAGATATAAAGTCACTAGTGGCTCGTGGGTATTTAATAATGTTTAGCCTAATTCAAATGTGTATAAACAGCATCTAAACAGTTATTTTACACCAAGTGGCCACGATAAAAGGTTTATTTGACACTATGGCGAGGTGTACAGTCAGTCTATGGTGTAGATGGTTTGTGAAATCAATTAGTTTTATTATTATACATTTTTGAACACAGGGACAAAGTAGGGCCGTCTGTGAGATTTGAAGGAGTTTTATTTTGTAAATACGGATAAAGCAGCCTTGATATTTCGTTTTTTTAGTTGCATTTGTGTATTATTAATTTCGTTATGATTTAATTCCTTATCATCAGACCGTGGTATAAGCCGATCTGTCATGAAAAACATGCGTTAGCAGCAACAGTATTTGTGTTCAGCACTCTACCGTAATACGCAGTGTATGATTGAGCGACCGTAGAAATACTTTGGCAGCTAGAATAGACGGCACGTCTTGATAAAGATGCCTCCCTCCCTGTAAAATCATATTGCTTAGACAACGATATATTTCCTCTTAGCAAATAATAGCTAACGTTTAATATATCTTTGTAAACTATAAATATATGCACTATATATTATTTATTTTAAAATGTGGGCAAGACATTATAGATAAATTTTATTTAAAAATGATTATATCATTCTTATGTTTAATTCAACTATAGGGGTGCGGCCGGGTAGGGGGCCCTTCAAGACAATGTGCCCAGGGGCCTCTGAGTTCTTAATCCGGCCCTGAGTACAACGTATTTCTGTAAAAGTGGCTAGTAATATTTCTATAATTTTATACATTTTTTAAAAATGTCAGCAATCTGGCAAAAGATAAAATGTAACATCTGACTGTGAACAGGATGAGTCAGGATTGAGTTTTGACATGCTCATGTACGGCAATGCCTGTTGCATCAGAAATCACACTCAAACAGAGATCAACACGCATACTTATCAGAAATCCCTGAGGACATGCAGGTGTCTTTTAAAGATCACTTCAGTGTTAAAATATCAGCAGAATTCCCATGGAGATAGAAATCCATTTTTATATTATGCAATTAGATTAAGGAGTCTGTCCTGAGGGTATGAAGCGAGTGCATCATTTCCTGCTAGAGACATAGGTTGCGGCTCGAGGAGAGTCAATAAATCTCGAGGAGCTCGTCTTGAATTTTCCTGCAGTTAACAGCTCGACATTAAAGCATCCACAAAATAGCGTAATATCTAATAGACGTGATTTGAGGGCAGTTGGGCTCTGCGGTCAGCGAACCGAATGTACTCACATTATCAAAACCGCTGGACGACTGCAGTATTATGAATTAGAGTATGGTTGTGGCATCGCGGTGCAGGCTGCTCAAGGCTCTAATAATGAACCAAACTGCTGAGGCCAATATCAGCTCAGGTCCCTCAGACTCCCACAATGCAGTGCAGCTGCCAGGAGCCACACCGCACAAACCGGGGCCAAAGCCAGAGGCCTGGAGGGGTTATAGTAAGAACAGAGAGCAGGAGAGAGAGGCCACCGAAGCCTCTGGGCAGCATGACATGTGGAGACGCTGGATAAAGAAAGAATCAAGAAAAGCAGAGCAGGCAGAACAGGGAAGGAAATGCTCACAAACAGAAGAAAGAGGAACTAACAGGAAATGGGACATATGGGGCTAAAGAAACACACTATATAATAGGATCTCTTTGACGTCACAGAGTTGTGATTAGCAAATGCCATCAGGACACACAACAATCAGTCATTTAATCATATTATGTCATTACACACACAGTTAAACACGGCAAGAGAAGTGACGGGGAGTATCGCAACAACTGTCTGTCAGTCTGTCAACATTTGTTATCTCAATTTATCTCATAAATGGTATTTGCTAGGTCATAAAAATATCTTATAAAGATATCAAATAATTTTGACTTTATAAATCACAATTTAGATTTTTTTAAAGACATAATTTTAATTTTATCTCAATGTTGAAAGGTCAAAATTCAGACAATTCTGACTTTATCTCAAAATTTAATTTTTAAGTTGTTTAAAGATTATTCATTCATTCATTTTCTTTTTGGCTTAGTCCCTTTAATAATCCGGGGTCGCCACAGCAGAATGAACCGCCAACTTATCCAGCATTTGTTTTACGCAGCGGATGCCCTTCCAGCCGCAACCCATCTCTGGGAAACATCCATACATTCTCATTCACACACATACACTATGGACAATTTAGCTTACCCAATTCACCTGTACCACATGTCTTTGGACTGTGGGGGAAACCGGAGCACCCGGAGGAAACCCACGCAACCACGGGGAGAACATGCAAACTCCACACAGAAATGCCAACTGACCCAGCCGGGGATCGAACCAGCGACCTTCTTGCTGTGCGGCGAACGTGCTACTCACTACGCCACCGTGGCGCCCTGTTTAAAGATTATATAAATCTTATTTTTATTATATTCAAATTTTCATAAAAATCTAAATTTTGTCGTCAATTTTGACTTTCATAATTTTGATTTAAAAACTTTGATTTATATATATTAATACTTATTAGTATTAAATCATAAATTAAACTTAGTAGATCATAATTTAAATTTTTTTCATGTCTTTTAAAATTATAATTTCAATTTCAATTTCGTTTTATCTTGAAATTTCAACAGTGTCATAAATTGTGATGAGCAAAAGCCATCAGGACACACAACAATCAGTCATTTAATCATATTATGTCATCACACACACTGTTAAACACGGCAAGAGAAGTGACGGGGAGTATCGTAACAACTGTTGTTCAGTGTGGACCTGACATAACATAAAGTGCCTTACTGAAATTCATACATTCATTTTCTTTCGGCTTAATCCCTTTATTCATCGGGGGTCGCCACAGTGGGGTGAACCACCAACTTATCCAGCATATTTTCATATTTCCATCATATCCAGTTATGTAGCAGTACTAGGAAACATCCATTCATTCACACACATACACTACAGCACACAAACGGACTTGGCCCAAATGTGGCCTCATTATGGCACTGCTGGCGTGTTGCTGGCACTGGCATGCATAATGTCAGCAGAATGTGGGCCATGCATGGCAATGATGGCACTGCATGCACGATGGCAAACTACTTTTGGGCCAGTTGTGTATGGGAGGTGCGTGGCCCAGATCAGTGTAGCGATTGTTCACATTGTTACATTACATGGTAACATTAGGTTGGGTTATGGCTCAGTTTTTGGGGGTTTCTGGTTAAAGTATAAACTTATAGCTGAGAATCGGAACCAATAATAAAGCTGTTTTGGCCCAGTTCAGGGCCACTTAAGGATGATAAATTGGCTGAGATTCAGGCCGGTTATGGCCCATGTGTGGCCCTTGTCTTTTATCCCGTTATGGGCCACTTAAGGACTGTCATTCTTTGCCGTACTTGGGCCAAGGGTAAAGTTATTGTGTGGCCCGGAGCTGGGCCAGAAACCATTTGCTATATGGGAGCCAATTTAGGTTATTCAATTCACCTGTACCACATGACTTTGAACTGTGGGGAAAACCAAAGCACCCAGAGGAAACTTACACAAACACTGGGAGAACATGCAAACCTCACACAAATGACAACTGACCCCACCCGGACTTGAACCAGCGACCTTCTTGCTGTGAGGCGAGAGTGCTGCTAACCACTGAGTCGCCCGCCTTACTGAAATATTACATTTCAAAAATATATATATATTTTACACTTCTTTTAGTCACAGTGTATCAGAATCAGTTTTATTGCCAAGTGTGCTTCACACACAAGGAATTTGCTTTGGCTACAGAAGCTTCCAAGGTACATAAAGTGACAAGTTACAACACAGAATAAATATTAAAAAAAAGAAGAAAGACATTAAACAGATGCAGTCAGTCCAAAAAGATCTGGATGTATGGCGAGGCATTGCTGCCACACATAATATTTTTCCTCTCAATTATGTCATAATAATGAGATATTTTCTCGTTAAAAATAATAATAATTGTCACGAGAATAATTTAAACAAGATCTTTTATACATGATGTGACCTGAAACAAATAAAGAATCCAGCTTTTTGGTAATATGACATTTATTTTTAACAACATATTAACTGGGACAAGATATATATCCAGGGGCTTATTCTTGGCATGCGAGCACTATATTTATGGATCCTATTTTTGCCAGGTAAGGAAATAAAATAAAAATCATGCCTTAAAAAGCTTTAAATTCTGAAACAAAATTATGAGATGAAATTATGACTTACTAAGTCAAAATAAACACATATCAGTCTTTCTTTATACCCCTTTCATGTCAATAATCAGGTTTAACAGCTACACTGAAAGTGAACACAAATAACCAAGCGTTTACAGTAGCCTATATTGATAATTTATGTTTATAATAAATGAATTGCCATTATTCTGCATTATATACATACTTGATAAGTTGTCGTCATGATGTGTCAGGCTACTTAGAGAAACTGGTATTTCTAGGCCTCTGAAGTGGAATGATGGGATGATCACCACAATACTGCAGTGACAGACATTTCTATACTTCATACCTTTAGTTTAGTATTCTATGGACTTTGCTGCAGTGGAGCGCTTTCATGTGACGCTTCAAATGATGGTTGTAGGAATTACATTGTTATGCCAATAAATAAACTGTTTATGAAATAGAAATTTTGCTCGTCAGCATCACAGATGTTTTAAGATGAAAAGATACCTTTTATTGTGTAATGGCATTGCATCGTGTGCAGTAAGGACACAGTGCGTCATAATTTAGACTTCTTTTTTTTTATTATGTAATTTCAACTTTTTAGCCATAAATTTGACCTTTTTAATCTAATAATGTCTACTTTATAAATCATACATTTTACAAGTCAAAATTCAGTTTCAGTCAATTTCATCTTTTAACTCATAATTTCAAATAAACTTTTGACAAGTCAAAATTTAATCTGTCATAAATTAATCAGTTATAAATTAGATTTTGTAAGTGGAAATTTCAACTTTTGTTTTTCAATTTTGAATCTCATAAATGGTATTTGCTAGGTCATAAAAATATCTCATAATTCTGACTTTATAAATCACAATTTAGATTTTTTAACAGCATAATTTTAACTTTATCTCAATGTTGACAAGTCAAAATTCAGACTTAATTCTGACTTTATCTCAAAAATAATTTTTAGTCGTTTAAAGATTAGATTATTAGAAGATTATATTAAACATTCATATAAATCTACATTTTGTTGTCATAATTTTGACTTTCATAATGTTGATTTAAAAACTTTGATTTATATAAAGTAATACTTAGTAGTATTAATTCATAAATTAAACAGTAGATCATAATTTAGATTTTTTTTGAAAGTATTTTAAAATTATAATTTCAACTTTACACAATTTCATTTTATCTTGAAACTTCAATAGTCTCATAAATGTGATTTGCCAAGTTAAATTTTTATCTCATAACTTTGACTTTGTGACAGAAAAATGCTAATTATGATTCAATTTCAACTTAAAAAGTCAAAATTCAAACTTTCAGATTCTGACTTACGACAGAAAATTTTGATTTATAAAATCAAAATTGATATTAAAATATGATTTATAAAACCAAAAATTATCAGTTAAACCTTTGAGAAAATATATCTAATAATTTGCACTTGCCAAGTCCTCATTTCTAAATTTGTATCTTTTGATTATATAAAAAAGCCAAGAAAATAAAGAAACCAGCTTAGGTGAATAAATCACTAATAAAACATGCATTTACAATTTCATTTTCATTCCAACTTTAATGTAACAAAACAACACCCATATCTGAAGATAGTAGTCAACACAGAAACATTTGCTCACCAAGATAAAGCACTAAAGATTAAAGGCTACGTTTTTATTGAATGTACTGCCTGTAGAAGATGCTGAAGAAACATCAAAACACTCTTACATGTTTGAACTGCAGTGGAGCAAAATTTCACTTACCTCGAAAACTGCAAACTGTCTTGAAATGAATAAAATAACATTTAAATGAAGCAACAGACATTAGGGATTATGAAAATGACTTCATATTTATTTTTAATATCAAATAAATCACAAATAAAAAAGCTCTAATTAAACAAAACTGCTAAAACACATACAAAGCTAGAACTGATAATCTATTAGAACACAAACAGACCTATTAGCAACACAAATTGCATTCTGGCTAATAAGACATTTTTTCCAAATAAAAACATTCAAGCTACAAAGTGAGGGACACAGAACAGCAAAACATTTGCTTCCGGTTTCTTTTTCTTTGCTTTTTTTATTATTATTCTGAAAAAATAAAAAGGAATGGGTTGGGTAGGCAAGTTGGATTTCAACTAATGCATCCATGTCCATCTCCTATCTTTTACAATTGAAACTTTAATGCTCTGCACTGACACATCTGATTTGTAAACAAGGACTTTGCAGGAGTCTAAATAATGGTCCATTAGCCTTAGCATGGAGCAAACCATTCCAGGCCCATAACTCTTCTAGATCAATCCACTTGTCCTTTCAGATGACCAATAAGTTAGATAGTAGGTAAAAATAAAACTGAGCTAAAGGTTTATTTAAATCCCGGCTCCAGCCTCCAGATTAGTGAATGATTTCCCTCAAGGCATGTTCTTACACGCAGACAAACTCTCCCATAAACACACATTCTCAGTCTAAGGAGTCACCCGGTGTCCTCACTTGACCCACCCGCTCTTTATCAACCAAGACATTCTTTCACTGACAATCCCCAACTCATTTTCTCTCAGTCCGCACCATGTGCCGCATTTATTGGACGCTAGGAGAGGGCTGTGGGTTTGGATTGGCTGTGGCTTGGCGTGGCATAGTGTACATGGCTCCCAGGAACTGATCGGCGATCCTCCCGGCCTCCCTCAGGCCACTCAGCAAAGCGCCGTGTACTGTGGCGGGATAGTTTCTGATCGTGTGTTCACCCGCGAAGAACAGACGTGGAACAGGCTGTGAAACACACACACACACAATCATCACGGCATCCACTTCTACTATGTCAAAAGGAAATGAGCAATATACAAAGACGCTCACTTGTGAGGCTCCAGGTATGGCGGGACCAGGTGTGATGGGCTGAGCCATGAGATCATAGTCATTACCAGACGAGCCGGCTGCGACGTACGAGTAAGAGCCTCGAGCCCAGGGGTCTGCGCGCCAGCGGCTCACCACCGTCTCCTTCGGCTGCCATGTCAACAGACACAGAACACACACTCAGTTTGTTGTCGTTGGAAAATAGCCAGAGGCCCATACACCGAGAAATAGCCGCAGTGTCAATGTGTAGCAAGATATGGGAAAACTCCGCTATTTTCATAGCATTTTGGTAGATGTTTCCTCTTGCGACAGTTGTATAAGGTTGCATAATATATCGTTTCAGCATCAATATCGCACCGTGCGCATCCTCAATAGTCACTTCACAAGATAGGCAACTCTGAGTCTGAATTATAGCTGACCAGAAGCCACTTATAAGTTTAATCATACTAGTATGCATGCGTTTTGAAGGCCTGTGACTACAAGTGTTTAACACATTCGGACACAAATAATTAGGATGTTTGCAGGTGTAAAAAAAGATTCATTTATATATGTGATGCAAAAAAAAAATTTAAATAAATAAAAGAGAATAAAGTTTTTCTAACATAGAATTTTTGTCTTGTTTCTAGCCCAAATATCTCAATTTCAAAGTGGAAATAAGATTATTGCTGATAATTTAGCTTGTTTTAAGAAAAGCTCTTCATTTTAACTTATTACTTATGAAAGTAAGAAAACAAGACAATATTTTTACTTGATCTAATTATTTTTAGATACTTGAACTAGACATGAGACAAAGAAAAGCATGCTTTTCTATTGTGATTATCCAATATAGAGCTATTTAAACCATACAAATAAATACAAATAGAGCTCCAATTAGAGCCATTCAATCCATCATGTGAAACTGTATTCATATCGCCATATAAATATATATATTAGGGGTGTCAAAATTAATTGCTTTTTCGTACACCGTGAAGCAAATGCGGACAATTCAATATTGGTTTAGTAATAGATCATCGCCGGTAATTACGTACAGAAGTAATTTATCTCCCATGCACTATGTAGTAGTAGAATACTATGGCGAAGGAGGCGAGGGCGAGTAAATAAAACACTCCTAACCACTTAAAAAGCAGATAATTGTGCACAACTCACTGCTTGTGAGTTTGCTGGGCAGTCTGTCACTGACACTGAAGAAGGTACAGCATGAGCTGCTATTTCTAGGGAGAAATGCTGTAAACGCCATCTCTGCGTCTCTCTCACTCACTTTGGACATTTGACATTGTCAGGTAACTTTTCCTCTCCTCTGCTATTTAAGCGATACTTGTGGATCTAGACATGTATAGACTGTAACCATGGCTGTTCTTCCCACGTCACTCATCGATGAACAGCGCTTTAATTTTTAAAGCAAGTCGCTGCTCATCGAATTAAATCGAATCGATGGCATGATAATTGTAACTGAACAAATTACATAAAAATAAAACAACCACAATATCATATGTATGCAATATCGTGCAGCCCTAGTTGTTCGCAAAAAACATCTGTAAAGTACAGACCTAGAAATGAAGCAAGCGCCTTTGAGCTCACCTGAGGGACTGCGCTGCTTCCAAAAATGCCCTTGAGGATGGCCAGACAACGGCCAACAATAACATCATCGCTGATATTCTCCATAATGCCTGCAGCCTCTCCTGCCATCAGAGCTAACAGTATGGGGGCTGTGAAGATGCAAAGGTCAGATTCAATGCGAGATCTAAGTGGCATAATTATGCAACTATAATTAAAACACTGCTTTTTTTCAACTTGTACTTTTATGCCATTTACCAGTTATGATTGAGGTACAAGCTCATTCCTGCCTGTTATTACGATCAGATTTTCTTTACTGAAATTCTATAATACTTTAAACAATATAATATAATTATACTTTGTAATTAGTATAATCAGCTCCGACTTCTAAGCATAGACATTTCTGACTTACACTGTTGTAGATATGAAGCTTAAATGAGGTTTTGTTCACTTTACATTGAAAATCAACACCATAAACTGGAAATCTGTTGGGTTTTAGATTTGAGGTTACTACTGCATAAAAGTTGTTCCGCAGGTTACCAGACACTTCTGTTAATGACCAAGCGCCATCGATGACCAAATAACCGTGTACCCATTACCATATAGTATGGGTGCTCTGAACACTTTTTTTCCCCAGGTTTCACACATTTTTTCATAGGAACCACTCTTCAGGTGTTTAGCATAGCAGAGGCAGCAAACAAACAACCTATAATTTTTTTCATTACCTTTAAAATCTTTTTTTCTGATTTTCTATTTCTCAAAAACCTTCAAACACTTGCCATGATAATAAAATGCAGGTTTCTAATGACCTATCATAATTTAGATAAATTCCCTTTATTACTCTAACGAGTGCTATTGAAACTAATTTAAGAATGCTTTTGCCCTATAAAAAATAAAAATAAAAACATTGACCAAATATAACATGATTTTTCCCTTTTAAATCAAAGAAGAACTGCTTTAAGTTGAAAATAAACAGATTTTAAAATATTTTTTTCACATTAAATAGTAAAAAAAATGTAATATTAACCATTTACTTGTGCATTACGTTCCACAACACCATTTATCGGCTATATGACCTATAACTCAATTTAATAGCCAAAATTCTAACAGTTATGAATGGATAAAAATAACCTTCACCTTTGTAGAGGTTCCAGAAGAGAAACAGTTCTCCTCGACTGGCTGTCGTGCTACCCACGTGACCAAATAGGTTAACACTGGGATCCCAGAATACTCTATCAAAACACAACACCACCTAAAACACACAAAACAGATCTGAGAAGACAAGACTTTTAAATGCGACATTGGACATGCATGATATGATCTGCAAAGCAAAGCACATTGAATTGTTTCAACTCATGTGGTCCCAAACATCAATGTTCTAATTTTTTTTTCTGTGAATGCAAAAGCCACCAAAACTCTCTAACAATAGTTTAAAACATCATACAGGTTTCAGTTAACATAAGGCTGAGCAAATTATGACAGAATATTTATTTTAACTAAATAGTGTAGTGATAGGGTGAAATATCCCTCTAAATATATAAGGGTGAGGAGGGGGGCTGAAAGCAGGCGTCCTCGCTAATGCTTGATTTCAACGGGTCAATGAAAAACTGTTTCAATGTACATTTCTGACATCCTGCGGTGTGTGCAGACAGCTGGTTCTGATATAGCAGCACTGTGAATGAATCTAGTACCACACTGTGCCCTCTTGTGACAAAACCTGAAAAATGGAGCAGGACAATTGCATAATACTGCAGCATTTTCTGCTGCAGCTGAACCGGGAGAGGGAGAGAGGAGAGCGAGAGAGTGCAGAGGAGGAAAATGATGATGACGCATCCTGGACACTCAATTTACGTAGGGGTAAATTTGTTATGGACTATATATAGAAAGATGCCAATATCTATCCCTTTAGATTTGATTTGACCTAACCAGCCCAAGCTAATGTTCACTCTGGAGTAGCCTAACGGATTGGTTTGATATTCTCATAAAATGTCCCATGCTGACACAGACCAGCATTGTCATTACATCAACACTCTCCCATCTGCGAAAGAATAAACAGGAGTTATTCACACCTTGTTGAGATTTCCAAAGCCCATTCTCTGGATGGCAGCCGTCTTCCATTCTGGCAGAGGAGGAACAAACTGCACGGCCGGCGGCTGCTGTTTCATCACTCCCAAAGGAAGGGTACACAACACGGCGTCACATTTATAAATGAATGTCTGGGTAGTGGAGCGAGTGTTAACCGCAATCACCTCGCAACCTGAGACAGGGAGGACATGATGATGATGAACACAAACAAAGTACACCAAAATACAGACTCAACAGGAGTTTGAGTGACTGACTGACTCACCAGATGATGTGTATCGGACCTGTCTCACTGCAGTGTTGAGTTTGATGTCCAAACCCTCGGCAAGAGCCACCGGGACACATGAGTACCCATTCCGCACAGTCAGATGACTGCCCGTGAACTCAAAATCGTCATCCTGTTCAAACACAGAAAGAACAAAAACTTTTTTTCCTGTAATTTGAATTTACACCAGAAATCAAACCTGACTATATATGACATATTTCTGCAGATTCTTGAGCCCATGATTCAATCTAGTAACTTATGTGAATGTGTGTAAATACATATATATTTTCAGGTTTTATATTAATTTCAGCAATATCATTGAATAATATGAAAATTACATGATAAGTATAACACAACTTGTAAAGAAAATTTTCTGTCTTTTAGACGATGCAATATATGGAAAGACTACAGTAGATTTGTACACCAAAAGCACTAATTCAGTTTGCACCAGAAACCAGAAATAAAAGTACATTTTTAGCTCCTACACTTTCAAAGTTATTCTGCAAAGTCATTTTTTAGATTTATTTACAAACTCCTGTGCAGAAAAGGCAAAAACAAAGCTTATAGATTCTGTCTAGCACTGCCTATGACCTTGGCATTGTTAGCACTGGTTGAGTGACATGAACCCTCTGCATGCCGTATGGCCATTAACGCATTTTTCCCAGTCTAGATGTGGACATTTGAGCACTTTGGCAGTGCAGCATTTTTTTTTTCTGTTGTTGCTGTAATATGGATTATAACTGAAGTGTTACCTGTATCTGATTTCACAGACAGCAAAAGCCCAATTTTAAGTACTTGTTCTATGTAAGTGCAACTACAGACAACAACAAGAAAAAGCAGGATGTCACAGTTGGTCTGTGACAGTGATGAGTTTTTAATAAATAAATAAACAAACCCACAAATATCTATTTGGTGTTTATCCAAACAAACAAAAAGTGCTCTGGGATACCTCAAATATTTGGTCAGTGCTCTTTGGGTAAGGGATTCATCAAAGCAAACAGGTAACCCTGATGAAGGCAGCTCCCTGCCGAAACACGTTGGTGTTTCAAGAATAAGCCATGTGAATAAAGGCTTTTTAAAAAATTTTCCACATTTTTCAAGTGCCTTGGATTGATTTTTGTTGTTATCTATTTGGTGCCTTGTCAAGCTGCTGGTGTTTTCAAATGTTTTGTTTTCCATTGAAAACAATTGCAAAGGGGTAAAAAGCTTTGGAGGGCACACTGCCTAAGATATTACATGTGCTTTGCAAGAAAAGGTGGGCGAGCTGTACCTGATCCCAGTGTTTGAGTGAGAGTGTTGACAGCGGCGTGGCATTGGCAAACTCCAGGTTTGCAAAGTGCCAGTCAAGAATCTGACGGTCTCTTGAAGACAGATACACGTCACTGAAAAAGAGATCCAGTATGACATTACTTGGATTCCATTCAGCAGTTTAACCATGTTAATGTGATGTCAGTGGTTTTGTTATTTTCTTGGTTACCTGGGTGGATTGGCCTCCAGCTCCTGCAGTCTCTCCTCTAGTTTAACCTGCATCTCCACCAGCTCATCGTACTCCTGCAGCAGAATCACAGATCAGCACATTAGGCATACATTTTTTTTACATTCATATAAACTATTAGACTCTTAAGAGGTTGAACTAATGTGGATTTTAAAAAGGCAGATGATGATAATACCCAGTAGAGATGATAATACCAGATATCAGGGTAGCCAATGTCTGACTCTTTATAATGCATTTTAAACATAGACGTAATACCAAATATATATCTTTATATGCTTTATGACAAAAATAATTCAACAGAAATTCATGTTAAACACAAATCCCAGTCCCAAGCTAACCGCTCCTCTCTCCCTAACACCCAAGTGTGATTTTTTTAGATGTGTACATTCTTTTTTGAAGGGCAGCAAAAGTGGTTTGTTCTCAGAGGGCAGAATCATCCCTCTTCTGAGCAGGCCAGCAGTTCACCCAGCAAAAATGCACAGGATTATTTAAAGAGAATCCTCCCCTTAAACCACATCACACAACTCTAAAATACCCTGCTACAGTTTCTCTGTGTGTCAGTTGGTTATAGCCTGCAGTCACTTGTTTTTAGTCATATTAAGACCACAAGCACAATGAACTATTAGTTCTACAGTTAGTATTATTTTTCATTCATTCAGTAGTGTTAAAAACAGAACATTACAGGTATAGGCACAAATTTTGGTTGTTCTCATGATTCCGTTTGACTGTATACACTTTACACAAAAAGTTTACTTTGGAGTTAGCAAGAAAGTTTGTATGTTTGAGTTTTTAAGAAAACAGTAGTTTCATTCATTACAAAACTGATAAAAGGTGACCCTAAAGACTCTCACAGTATTAAAAAAAACTATGTAAATGAAAAGAAAATTGGTTCTTTTGAATGTTCTATTGATCAAGGAATACATAAAAACTTATTATGGTTTCATAAACATACACTAAAACCTTGATACACATAAAACAAAATGTCTTCAGATAATTTGAGGAACCACTTTACACTAAAATCTAGAATAATGGCTGCTGAAAATACAACTCTCACTGTAGGAATAAATTATATTTAGATTTTACACAATTAAATTGTATTAAAAGTTAAAATGATACATTGAATACTAATGCAGATTTTTAAATAATAACAAAATAAACGCTGTCTTGGCGAGCATAAAAGAGTTCCTTCAAAAACGTTTGGAAAATGTACTGACCCCAAAATGACTGGTCATCCATATCACACACACAAAAAAAAACAGATCTTAGAACTAATAAGTCTGTATGTACTTATTTGTAAAATGTACCTTCTGATATCATGTTTTGATTTGGAGAATAGAAAAATATGAATAAAATCACTTAAAAATTTTATATAAACCAAACATTTAACGTTTCATCTAGATGAGAGTAATGCATTAAAAGTACATCATCAGTTTAAAATGCAGTCTAACCTCAGTGTGAACAAACAGGCGTTGAAATTTGTGTTTCGACTATAAATGGTCCGAACGCTTCTAATGGGCAACAATTGAGAGTGATTATGTGAATTAACATGCTAAAATCTCACCAGTGACGACTGTTTAGGTTAGGAATTTAACTTTCTGCACTGTGGGTGCTAAAGAGAGTCCGGCAGCGTTAGACTGTGGTTTGGAAAATGTACTAAAACAACCCAACTGAAACAGCAGGCTTAAATGGTATTATGCTCCATTACCAAGCACAGAGGTGTTTGGCATGGTTGGAAAAAACTGCTGTGCAGTATAGAGACATTGAGATCGCGCATGACACATCTCTAGTCTCTGACCTCATTAGATGTCGTGACAGATGCTTGCTTATTAAATGAGTGATTAGCATCATGGGTAAGTTAGTCTGTTTCAGTGACATCGTTCACGGTTTCAGATATTAGTTTGACTAAACATGACCCATTTTGATAAAAACAAACAATTGGGAGTACCATTTTTACCATGTATTCAACTATTATTTGTGGCCCACTGTAATGAGAACATGAAATGAACTAACTGACATGTAGGTTTTTGCTATCTATGTTTCAAAATTTATAAGCCTGCACAAACTATTAAAAAAATAATTTATGGTCAGTGTGGGGTGAGGTCATGTGGGTTTGGTCAAAGTGGGAAGTTTGGTCTTCTACCTTGCAGAGTGCTGTGAGGTCTCTGTGTTTGCTCTTCACCAGGAACTCAGCTGTGATGTCTCTGGGTGGCTTTACTTCACTGGCCTCTTTGTACTGCTGATGCAGCTCCTTCACTTTCTCCTTAGTAGTCACCATCTAGACAGAAAAACACAATCTAAGTAACTGTGTGCCATGAGTAAGCTGTTAATGAAGGATATGTGTCAATTACCTTGTTCAGTAGGTCTTTGAGCTCTTCTTGAGTCTTCACAATCTTCTTCCAGTGTTCGATCTGTTCATCTTTCACATGTTTTTCCTGTAGCCTGAATACACAAGAGCAGCACTTCAACAACACATCGCTACTTTATTTTAATAAAAGTATAAACGTCAGGAATTGCTTCTGAGGCTTGTTTACAAATGCTCAGAGACAGAACATGAGGCAAATGTCCCCAGAGTTCACTCACTGTATGACCACTTCCAGTGCTTGTCCAAGAGACACAGGTTTGTTATTAAGAAAGTTGAAGTCCAGCTGGTGGCTGAGGTATGATGTCGCCTCTAACAGGCGATTGAACTCTTGCTCTACCATCTCATCCTTCTCTTTAGGGACCTTTGGCAAAGTTAGAAACATTAAATAAGTTTTAATAATATAACAATAAATATAATCACTTTCTTTTCGACTGTAGAATATTAAATATTTGTAGCTAAAACCATAGTCTTTGAGGTCCCCTGGTGATACACGGAGTTCTTACAAAGCCAATTGATCAATCTGACCAATGAAGATATTTAGTACTGTTTGCTGAGGCAGAGGATTAAAAGTAATGATACAAATAATGTTCAGTTTCTTGCACAGACTGATTGTTTCTCTTCATAAAACCCCAATGTATTGTCAGAAGCCACAAGTTCCTGTATACTTTTTTTATTTTAAACACACCAGCAATCTGCTTACTTGCATTGTATAAATGTTTAATGTACTAATAAAGAAAAAATATAAGTCACTTATATCTTGAATAGTCTGGAGAATGATTTAATGAACGGCAAATTGTACTTTATTTTGGGGTGAATTATCTCATTTACTGATAACTACATTAATAATTCATAAATTCAGTTGCACTGTAAACAATGCAGACAGATTCAATCTTGCATTTAGTCATTCGGAATGCACTATAAAAGCAGAATGCCTGTCGTTTAACAGGTGTTCATTTCCATCATGTTCTTAAGACAACAAACTGTGCTGAACAGATGTGTTCATATAAAAAAAAACCTACATTACAAATAAACAAGATGGCACTTGGATTCCTGAGTGTGTGAATAAAGTTATTATAACAATTTCTCTAATCCTAAATGTTGTATGATAATATAAACAGATGTACTTACACTTGTGCAGCGCTCTCCCTGTATAATCAGGGCAATCCATCAGTTTAAGAATTGAAAATGTGGTGAAAGCAAGTGAGAGGTAAAAAAACACATAGGAGAGAATGGGGGTGGTAAAGAGAAAATGTTTGGGAGATTAAGAGGGGGCAGAAAGTGAAAGAGAAAAAAAAATACCATTAGATAATTATTCTCTCCAATAACAGGCTGAGTGCTTGCCTTTTAACAGACAGATGAAAATGGGAGGAGCACTGCCCTTTCATATTTTATTTAAACATCACATTAATGGTCTGAAATACACACTGAAGCTTAAGGATTGTCAAACACATCTTTAACATCACTGAGCTTAAATTTTGTTTTATTTACATTATACTCCTATCTTTAATGTTACATTTATGTTTGATTTTTACTTAATGCTTATATTTCGGCATGTACAAGTTCAGAACATACAGCATATGTAAATTATCCATGTTATGAGACGAGTGATGCATGTCTGACTATGTTTCAAGAATACTCACAGCCTGTCCATTGGCCTCATAGAGGGGACACTTCTGTTTTATCTTAGCCAACTCCATATTGACCTGTTTGCTGACCACAGCCATAGGGTTTCCACCTGAAAGACAGACAGACAGACAGACAGACACACACACACACTTCAGTTCACTTCACTGCTGCAAAAGTCTATGAAACCTCAACCTGAACATAGGACTCTTTTTCAGTGGTCAACAGTGCCACCTTCTGGAGAAAGATCATTTAAATATTTCTTACCCAGTCCAGTCACTACCATGGCACCCAAGTCAGCTACGTAGTTCCCTTTTCTGAAAGTGGCCACTCGTCCACCAACTCGATCCTATAAAAATCATTCAAGATTTGTAAAAGACAAAAACAAAACCTTTGCGTTAAAGCATTGTAGCACAGTGCACTTACTCTTGACTCCAGAACAGTCACATCCATCCCAAAACTCTGCAGTTGTCTTGCTGCTGCCAGCCCTGATACCCCAGCACCAATCACAATCACCTTTCCAGTCTTCTTTGCTACATGAAAAAAAGAAGAAATATTTAGAACAACACAAAAGTACATACAAAATGCTTTCTGTGTTTGTTTAAATGGCAGCTGCAAACAGGCTATCATTGTGTTCTCCAAATCTGACAAATTAAAAGTAATTGACTGTGGGAAAAGCCTTGTGCTACTGTCATCATGTCTGGACATATAATAACTCTAGATGTGCTCTGTTGTAACATTGAGGTCAATTACTTGGTAGAGGCTTTACTCTCTTATAGATGCCAAAGTTGATAAACCCATGTCTCTCTAAATAGCTGTGTATCCGGTGGACCAGGACGGCATCACCTGCAGAAAGGGACCGCAGACAAATCAATAAATATGCAAAAAGACGGTAAAACAGATACAAATAAATCTATACATTTGGTAAAATGTAATAACATCAAATTACTTATACACACTTACTGTTGTATGGAGCTTCTAGCTGCTGTACTGTGGCCTCAAAAGTCAGCTGGATTTTGGGGTTGTCCAGCCATAACTGAAGCTGAATATTCAAGAAAGAGCGTCTTCAAATATGTTCCTTAAACATTTCTCTCTATGCTAGCATTCTAATCTCAACTCAGAAAAATATTGTAAGAAATCTTACAGAAAACATTTTTACAGAAACTTTTTTACTATGATGATTTGGCAATTGTAAACATTTATTATTAATAATACTAAAAAAAGTTGTGCTGCATGGTTTAGATTTTTTTACAGGATTCTTTGATGAACATAGTATTTATTTAAAACAGAAACCTTTTGTAACACTATGAATGTCTTTAATACCACTTTAATACAACAACATTTAATCCAGGATTAAACAAATAAATAAATTAGAAAAATGACAAATACAGTGATCCCTTGCTATAACGTGGTTCACTTTTCATGAACTCGCAGTTTCAACTATTTTTTTTGTGCAACATTGCCATGCTTTTTTTTCTGTGTCCTGATTGGCTGTAGACCATTGTCAACCAATTTCCTCAGTGCCGGATCTCCTGTACAATGCAGAATAAGTTCAGCTTGCCAAATTTACATAATTTTTTGATTGCTAGTAGTGTGACTTGGAAGTGCTCTATTGAACTGTATGTTTGCAAGTTTTCTCTCCACAATGTCAACAAAACGTTCTGCACCATCAAAGGGACCTGAGGAAGCACCCAAAAGGCAGAGGAAGATGCAAACCATCGCACAAAGATTCAAACTTTTGGACATGCTAAAGTAAGGTAGAAGTTACACGGCTGTAGGGCGCTATTGTGGAATAAATAAATGACGATCAAATGGTTTAGATCTTTGGTTCATTCTATTATACTGAACTTATTTTACTACGAAACTTTGAACTATGAGAGTGCTAAAAGAAGAGAGAAAAGTGAAAATGTTAATGCCTGTCTGAGAAAAGTAAATAAAGCATGTAGAGAGGGGTTTTACAGCCTTAATACATCTATAATATTTGTAAAAAATAATGCTGTCTACTTTGTGGATTTCGCCTATCGCAGGTTATTTTTAGAATGTAACTCCTGTGAACGAGGGATCACTGTATCACAAAATAGCTCCTCCAGGAGTGAACTCACTGTGCGGTTTCGGATGTACAAGAACACTTTTTGAGTATGCTGTGGTCCATTAATTATGTCAGGGAAGCATGCAGCTTCCTGTGATGTCATACGGTCATGTGGGAGACGGCTCTGAAAGGCGGCTCCCTCTACACCTGAGAAACCCAACATTTCAAATTCTTACATTCACAGCTATCAGTACCATTTTTTCTCCACTTTCTTTTATGAAGTGCCTATTTGTATGTTTTAAAACATTTTCAGTAAATTCTGTAAAGTGCAAACATTTTTATTAAGCACACTGTTCATACCTGATGGTTCATCAGGTTCGCTGTCATTCTCCTCTTCTATTGGTGGAGCTGGTGGAGGAATCACCTGCTTGCGTTCTTTCTCAGCTTTAGCATTCCTCTCCTCCTCAGAGTAGTACTCGTCCTCCGAAAGATTAGCGAGACTTTCATCCATCTCCCTGTACTCCACCTGCAGCAGGAGGCACAATAAAAGCTTCATTAAAACCTAGCCCTGCTTCACCTGGGTTAAAAAAAATAAAAGCCTCTTATTTAGACTGAATTTCACAACTAATCAATATATTTATGGCAGTTTCATTTTTGAATGTGTTAAGTCTTGCTGTTTTATAAACCAACCTTTATTTTATATTTTACAACTAAAACCATTTTTATCTGATTTGGAACTTCTCAATAATTAGTTAACATAAAAAAATTCAAAGTTATTTGACCAGCATTTTATTAATAAAACAATTGAGAAATTCTTTGAAATTTCTTTACACCAACTATATCTGAACCATAATTAAAACAAAAAACTATACTACAACCAAATTGGCCGTAGTGTATGAGTGTGTATGTGTGTGAATGAGAGTGTATGGGTGTTCCCAGTACAGTGCTAGGTTGAGGCTGGAAGGACATCCGCTGCGTAAAACATATGCCAGAGTAGTTCATTCCGCTGTGGCGACCCCTGATAAATCAGAGACTAAGCCGACAAAAAATTAACAAATGAATGAAGTTCACATTTTTAATCATTTCATAAAATGAGAATGTATATTTGAGAGTTACCAGTACCCAACCAACTGGAATGAATGCACTTAAACAAAAACATTTAACAACTCATCACTGCTAAAAAACTAAATAAAAACAACAACATAATGCAAAATTATGAAATCTACGTATTTTATCACATTTGCAAACTAATATATATATATCGTATGTCTCTTTGGGTCAAAATGGACATAATATTACATAAATATCACATAATGTATAGTATTATTTAAAAGTAAAAAATAAATTCTAAATCATTTATGATGATGATTTTAACAAGTAAAACTCAGCCAAATAAGCCTACCGTAATTTTGCCTGTTCTCTCCTGAAGAAGAGAACAGGAAAATCTATTGGAGATGTTTACCTTTGCCCTTTTACGTCGACTAGTTCTACGACCCTCTGCCGAGTCCTGATCAACTCCTCCTGGTCCAGGAGGGTGCGGCAGAGGCGGTCCACCTGGTTCTCCACTCGGGGAGGCTCTCTCTTTCTTTTTCACATCTGCTGAAATTGGGCCAGAGGGACCGGCCGGACCAGCCTGAGGGGCAGCAAGGGTTTCAGGAGCACGGTCACCACCGTTACCCCCTGACGAAGAGGAGGAGCCTGGGTCTGACTTCTTATTGGACAGCATCACAGATGACAGAGGCTTCTCCTTAACAGAGGAGAAAAGAGCTGAATGCAAGTATACCAACAATAGATAACCAGACTATTAAACTGAGGCCAGAAATTTTAAATGTCTAAAGATCATGATTATATTAGACTCCTCATATACCTAACCCATTTAGAACGTGCTATCACAGAGCACATCTACAAATAAGTATGAATGGCTATCCTCGAAACAACATGAGGTTTGCATGCGTTTAAGGTCATAGTTGTGCACCTGCGGTTTGTAAATGAACTTGTATGGGTAAGTGGGTTTGAAATTAGTTTGTATGGACAAAGCCCATATGTTCATTATGACTGTGTATTATTATTGAACGTAGTGTTTATATTTTGGTTCAATTTCTCTGCTCACCAGATCATGAACAAGCCGTTACACAACGATCACAAATGCTCTAGCATTAAACCCAAATAAACCGATATTTGAAGCAAACTGGGTTGTATTCATTAAGCATTCACCTCCATTAAAATTCGACATGAACAATTTACTTTATCGGTACCTTAGCTTTACACCTGTAGTGTATCGTTAAGCAGTTTAGCTTTTTTAATGGTGCTAGCAAAAAAATGCTGACATTCATGACCAGAACATCCGTCGCAACTCTGAATGTTCGCTAAGCTATTAAATAATGTATTTCATAAAACATTCGAATAAAACGCAATATTGAAACTATGATTAAATGAGGGAATACGTTAACTGATGTTCTGATGCAGTGGTTAGCTAAAATGCTATTGTTAGCGGCACGAGCTCTTCATAATGCTAACACAACTGACGTTTTTAGAAACATTCGAGCCCCTTTACTAATTTTAATACAATTACCATATAGCGTGTTTGTAATTGTTCTGCGTTCATCTCATTTTACGTGTTATGCTCTGTTTATATTTGTAAAAATTATATTTTTCATATTTACCTCCTCGCTGCTGTGGGGAGTTTCACACAAAGAGACAGACGCTTGTCCTTGCTGGAATCACACAACCAATCAGAGTAGACGGCGAGAGTATAGAGGGTGGGATCTTAATCGTTCAGCATTACAATTGGGTAAAAATACTATCAATCAAATGTTGCGGAAAGAAACGTCTAGGTATACAAATTCTACTTGCATGTTTCACCTTTATGCAAAATTTACACTCCGAATCAACAGCAAAAAATGTCCCATTTCCAAAACTCTCTTACTTGTTATGTATAGCATACACTATACACTATACATAATTTGAAAAATGAACATGCTGAATTTACTAATTTCTATACAAAATGCAAAATGTATATCACATTTAAACTATTTTTTTTAGAAACATGGCTACATTAAGTTCACGAAATAAGGTTTTATGAAAGTAAAATTTAGCCAATTAATAGTAAGTTTAGATTTCGAAACGATATATATTTTTTATAATTATTTAAACCACCAGACTAAAATGGAACTAGGAGGGGTCAGAAGTGTGACGTATACGCAATAGGAGGAGCATACGAAAAGCGGAAAAGCTGACCCAGGTGTTGGACAGGTAAAACGGGTACGGGATTGTGTGAAGGTGTGTCTCTTGTTTGTCGGTGTAATTTACGATTTTATAAAAGAGGGCATCTTAAAAAGGCCAAACTACAAACGCCGAACTGTTTCTTGAGGTGAGTTTTGTTATCTATAACGTTAGCTTTAAGATTCCTACTCTTGAAAATGTGATCATCAATGATCGAGATTTTTGAAGCACGGTTTGTTTTCCTGCGACGTCATCGGTTGTTGTTGTTTTACTGTATGTTATTCTCAAGAAAAAATATATATTTAGCCTTAATCAAAATAGATATTTGAGCTGTTTTCTTTGTTGATGACCGCAAAGAGACATAAGTTGTCAATTAATAATAAATGCATTACTATTAAGTCAAATGTATTAAACCAAAACAATTTACAATTGAAATAGTTTAAAACACTTAATACTGCTCTTTAATATTATTAGTATTGTTATACAATTACAATATACAATTGGCTATGCATTTTTTTTGCACTATACTGCGACCTCTTTTCCATTATATTGTTTCATTGTTATATATATAATTAAGACCTCTTGAAAATTCTCAGTTAATATGGATTTACATTTTTAGTTGTGTGTTTTAATAAATTTTTATTCAACTTTTCTCAGCCAGTATGCAATTGGCATATATTTCAATTTTAAAATAAAGTGTTTTTTTCACAAATATAAAACAAATGGAGAACATTTATTTATTTATTATTTATTTTGACCTCACAACACCAATGTTTTCACTTCAGAAGAGTGAAGAAATACATTTAGTGAAATAACCCTAATTTTCAATCACTACAAATACAATCATTTGTTATTCTGACCAGTTGTCCATTTTTGCAACAAAAAATAATACTAACTGCTCTAAATGGCAGTATTTTTGTTTGTAATTTGGAAGAAATGTTATCAAACATTTATATAATGAAACAAACAAACAAACCTATATCTTACTAAATATGTGTGCAGTAAATTCAGTGAAAGAATTTTTAATTTGTCTTATAATTTTTTTCCATGTCCTATACATAATGTACTTGCAAATACTAAACTTGTTCTTCTTTTCAGAGAACAGTAGGATGAAGAATGAGGGAGAGACGGCCCAAAGGCCTGACAACACAGCCTTCACACAGCAACGGCTCCCAGCATGGCAGCCTGTGCTCTCCGCTGGAATTGTCATTCCTGGTTTTTTAGTCATTGGTTTGGCCTTCATAGGGATCGGTGTTGGCTTGTTTTTGACCTCACAAACCATCCAAGTGCAGGAGGTAAGCTTTAACTCCAGGGAAAGAAAACAGAATCCAGGTGGATTTTGTTCATTCTTTGATGAAGTAGTTTAAACGTACTGATGTCAGTTCCTGGTTGTTTGTTAAAGGATAGACACCACTACTTAAACATTCAAGTCTGTTTTGGAGTTACTTTGGAGTTTACATTATACTGCCTAGTAGTCGTGTTATTAACCTAGGTGCTTCGTGCAAAGTCATTTATTAAAAATGAATGCTGTCTTTTCTCACCATGTCACAGATGGATTACACAGGCGTTGCGATAGACTCACCCTGTTTCCGCTGTTCGATGATAAGTAGCCAAAACTGCACCTGTGAAATCACATTTTCCCTCGACAAACTGTTTACGGTAAAGTTTCCACATTTTCTTTTGTCTGATATTGTTCTCTCAGTGGTCCCGATTACACCTGGTATTAAGAATCACAACTGGTAAATAAAATGAAAAGTAGATGAGGAGACATATTCCTGTGTACACTTGGTGTTTTGTTTACCTTCAACCACTTTCTTTATTGATGGACAGGTGTAGGCAACCTTAGATAAAAATATCATGGTCTCTCAGTATTGTGTTTACTGCTGTAAAATATGCTCTTTTTAAATGTCTGGATAAAAAAACAAAAACTTTTTCCCTTTTGAACACAATAAATTTTATATTAAGAAACATTTAAAATATTTTAGAACAGTAAACATGTCAGGTTAAATAATTCAAATGAATTATTCACTTCTGCTGTTTCCATTAGTTTCAAGAACACAATTTCTTTACAATTTAAAGCGGCATCTTTGGATATCTTATCTGCTGGAGATACTGTTGTCCTAAAACAGTGAATTTTTTTTTACATATACTGTAGGAATGGTATAGCAGAAAATTCTGGTGGTTTTAAAACCTTGACTTTTCCAAACCGCGATAAACCTTTAAAAAAAACAAAACAAATAAAAACAGTTATCATCCCATGCATAGACAGGTGTATGCATCAATCTGTTTTGATCCTTTGATTAACACTGTGTCCTAATTACAAGCACTGTGATGCTGTGATAACGCGATTAAAGCTAACCAACTAGCAAAGACTCTACTTTAAAAGTTTTCTGTTTTTTTTATTTCTGCAGCTTTGCAGCTGAACAACAGCATAAACTACTATGACAATGATCACCTTGGATGCTGCTTATGTGTTTTATTCAGTGATAAATGTCACCAGTCTGAGTTTGAATAACATTTTGTCTGACATTCATTGCCAGACTGAAAGTAAAATAACTAGCAGACATATACTTGAAAGTTTGAACTGTGAACTCAATGCAAACCAACATTTATTTATTTTTAATGAGGTTTAATACATATTATCATCCATCCATTGTCTTCTGCTTATCCATAATACTTTTTAATTTGCTTATAAACATGTTTATTTAATTGAGAGTGCAGTGCACTACTCTGTGATTTTTATTTTATCTTATGTCTGTGCTATTTTCAATGTGTCGTGTGACGTCTGGTACGGACAGCCAAATTGCTTGTTGCTGGAATTATGTTGCATTGTGTGTTGTTCGGACACGTTGTAACCTTGTTATGAATTATGAATTTGAAAGGTGATAATGTAAATGACACAGAAAGCAGCGTTTTTTTCTTCTGATCATAGCTGTAAAACTACACAGAACACTTTTGGTTGTGTTAGAATAAGGACTGGTGAAAAAATATTTTTCTGATTTTAAACATTTGTCAGCTTTAAAATAACCAAACCTATTATTTCAAATACATTTTTGGCTAGCGTGCTTCAGCAACCTGTCCTACAATGTTTAAAGATGTGGTCAATTGACAGACATTATATACAATAGGTGGTCTTTTTGGGGTTGTTTGAACAAATTTGACCCCAGTTTGCTTTCATGGTGGAATGGTCAAAATTAAATGTGTTTTCTACTATCACTGAAAGTGGGCCATCTTACAACATTTCAGATTTTATTTATACCTGCATTTATTATTGTACACTTTTGATTAGACAAGAATCTTATTACTCAAATGTTTAAAACTGACTAATATCTGTGCTGCTTACAGGGTCCTGTTTTCTTTTACTATGGCTTGTCTAATTACTACCAGAACTTCAGGAAATATGGAGTGTCACTGGACTACTATCAGCTCTCTGGCGATACACAATATTTTACGGTGTGCATTTGGCAAGAATGATCTTTTAAATGTTTAAAATGTTTTAGAACTTGCTTTCTATGTAATGAAATTACTTTGTTCATATTTTTTTCAGAGTCCACAATCTGTCTGCTCTCCATATAGTTATGACTCCCAAAACAGACCCATTGTCCCATGTGGCGCTATAGCAAACAGCATGTTCAACGGTATCATTTCAGTTTTGTAGATCAACTTGATGTGTGCATGTAGCTCTGGGATGTGTCAATACTGTAAACCATTCTATTTGGGTAAACCTAAAATTTAAATTCTACCTGCTACCTTAAAGGGATAGTTCACCCCAAAAAAATTACATTTACTCACTATTTACTTATTCTCAAATGGTTCCAAACCTTTATGAGTTCTTTTAAACACAAATGATATTTCAAAGAACGCTGAAAGAGTAACCATTGACTTTCATGGTGGAAAAATGAAATACTATGTAAGCCAATAGTTAAAGGTTTTCAGCTTTCTTTAAAATATTTTATTTTATGTTAACAAAAGAAAGAAAGTGAAAAGAGTGGTGAGAGAATTATTACAGAATTTTCTTTTTTAGGTGAACTATCACTTTAAATCCGAGTTGAATTAACTAAAGATTCATCATAAATATAACATTTTAACTTACAATACTCAAGACTCATGCAAAATAATTGAATTTCGATTATATTAATAATTTTATACAGTTTAATAATATTACTTGAATTACTTGAAGTTGAGTTTAGTTTCAATTGCAAATGTTGGAATTAAATAGAAGAAATAAGTTCAAATCGCTTAATGGGTGTGTAAAATTTTACAGTGAATGTTTTTGTTTGTTTCTTTAGACACATTTGAGCTCTACCAAATAATCAATGGTACCAAAAATCTGGTGCCATTAGATGGTAAAGGCATAGCTTGGTGGACTGATTACAACATCAAGTACAGGAACCCTTCATCTGTCAACGGATCTTTAGCAAATGCTTTTGTTGGTAATTGGTATTAAAGTTTGAACTAATATTTAAGTCACTATACTTAATCTGTGACTTGCACTATAACTTAATTTTTTGCTTTCTTCAATGCTGATTAACAGGTACAGTGAAGCCAATAAACTGGCCCAAACCTGCATATGACCTGGACACAACAGACCCCAACAACAATGGTTTTCTGAACCAGGACTTCCTCGTGTGGATGAGGAGAGCAGCACTTCCTCAGTTCAGAAAGCTGTACCGGCGAATCACAGAGGGCAATTATGCCACGGGTCTCCCTGCTGGGAACTACTCGCTGACAGTCCATTACAGTATCCTTCATTGAAAGTCAAAACTCATTCAAGTCAAAGGGATTAACAGTAGAGAGTTATCATGTTTTATTCATTTAATTCAGAGTTCTGAAGTTAGTAGCCTCGTCATGACTACAGTCTTTAGATATTTATAGTGGACATATGGCTTGAGTTCTGTTTTGCAGATGTCTTTTGAGCACATTTGCCTGTGATCCAGGCCAACAGGTTTTACAGGTTGGGTGTGGCTTTTAGCTGCTCTGGAGCAGAATGTAGAAGCAACAAACAAGACACTTTGGATACACTTAATATTCCTATGTAAATTATTGAAAAGGCATGACTATTGAAATTTGTTTTAAAGGGGCAGTTTTGTGAATTTTTGAATGTTTTACACAAAAAGAAATTCATAGTACTTTTGAAAAAAAATGTTTAATCTATTTTGCAAGATAGTAGTATTCAGCTGAAAATGCCTTTTAAAGGTGCAGTATGTAAGTTTGACACCCATTGGTTGAACTGGGTATTGCATTCCTAGATCAAAACAAACGCAAGTGCAGGTTGCCAGATTGAGGACTAACAGGAGTGAGTCAGACTATCGAGGCTAAAGGCTGATTTAAGTTGTGTTCTAAATTAAAGCAACAGCATGCGATAGAAGGAATATTTTCCATATTAAAAGAAGTTTTTGTTCTTTTGTTCCAACACTTCGAATTGATATATTAGAAATATCTTTAATTTCTTGCAGCTGAACAACAGGACAAACTGACAATGGTCACCTCAGGTACACCGTATCTGCTTTATTCATTAAATGCTGATAATGCGAGTTGGAATGCCATTTTACATTACATCTATTGCCATACAGAAAGCAGCAGCAGATAGTTCACCTCAGATCCTGAAAATAAAATAAACCATTTGAAATTGAACTTCACAACACATACTGCAACCCATATCAGTGATTTGTCATGTACATTTAATAACTTTAAAGAGGTTTAATATGTATTAATTACATTATACCATTTTGTGAGTGCATATTCTGTGCCAACCAAATTGCTTATCACTGCAAATCTTGTCATGTAGTGTTTTGTTAAGACGCGAGGTTACAATGTTTACGTTTGTAATATTTATATAATTTGCTGATTAATAACCTCATGTGGAACTCTGAATCTGCATCTCATTTTGGAGTCTGCTACTGTCCAACGGAGGTCGCATTTCGCTCATGGACGCATGCTTTAAGAGCCTTTCTGAATGAATAAATGAATGAATGAATGAAATACACGGTTTTCCAACAAGGCCACCCAGGGTGCTGAAATGAAATTGGCTAAAGTGGCGAGTTAAAAGAACAAAAAAAAAGACATAGCAGACATTTTCAAAGCAGAATAACTGACTTTAGCATTATTTTCAGTTAAACAAGAATGTTACTTAGCATGTTTCTTAAATGTCTGCAAACATATTATGGTTTTTTATGCTTTAGAATAGTCAAAAACTTACATAAAGCACCTTTAAAGTCTTAATTGGGTTAAGTAGGTAAGTCATTGGGCAACAGTGGTTTGTTCAATATATATATATTTATTAATCCAACAGGAAATACTGTAAAAGATCACAGGAGTGATATATATATATATATATATATATATATATATATATATATA
>CAIGQQ010033238.1:1544616-1579070 GCA_903798035.1 Danio albolineatus
ATGTGTTTTTCCCCAAAGAGAACTCACACAAACTCCTGATGAAATCAGGAACTGCTTTGTGGACTGTGGGGGTTTGATGATGTGTCGATTGGTCAGTTTGAATGTCTCAGGTTTTAGGCTTTGGTCACATGGTCAAGAAGGGTACAAAAGAAGGTGTTATACGAAGCTCTGCCTCTTTCTTCTCCTGCTCTGGCCCTTGGCATCTCCTGCTCTTTCTCTCTCTATCTCTCTCCCTCCCCCTCTCTCTCCCTCTCTCACTCTCTCAGGTAACTTTAATTTACATTTAAGCTGGGTACAATTATTATCATATGTTTTTATCATTTCATGTTTTATTGTGTCATACAGTTATTTGTAACAAATTCAGTTGTAACCATAGAGAATTATTGTCATTAAATCATCTCATTTTCAAATATTTGTCAATTACTTTTGATTTAACATCAACATTTAATGGCTCCATATTGCAATACAATATAATCACATAATAGCAACGCTCTCCCACATTTAAAGCTATTAATACTGCCCTTATTTCCGCTTTTGGTATAAGATTGCAGAAGGATGGTTTTGACTAGAATGTACAGTTTTTTACCATCATACTGATAACTTTTAGTCATTCGGCAGAACTACAGTTCAGAACCGCTGTAGTTAAAAAAACCAGCCTTACACTTTTCTAACTTTTAATCCGCCATATGACTGGTATCTCCCGCTCTGACATTGCCTTTCTTTTTGTATGGTTTTCCTCATTAAGTGTGTTTTGATAACAGCAGTAATGACTTCAGATCTACAAGTCTTTTTCTATACAGAAACAGAGAACACTATACAAAAAAATTGGTCAAAGGTTTTTATTCTCTGAATCTTTATTTGTGCATCAGTTTCCCAGGAGAATTTTTTTTTTCCTGAAGTAATTCTTGCAAAAGCTCTGGCATTTAAAAGGAGGTTTAAAGATTTTCTCCTATAAAGTGTTTCATTTTCAGCTGCAAATTCTAGAAGTTCAGCAAAAGGGAAATGCTCCATTAATCTTGATCATTCATTACTCACAATAGGCATTACAATGAGTTGTACTTGTTAGCCCAAATGTCAATTAATTTTGATGTGCTGCAGGGTCCTGTTTTTGAGTTCAATTTTTATATCATTCATTCATTCATTCATTTTCTTTTTGGCTTAGTCCCTTTATTAATCCGGGGTCGCCACAGCGGTATGAACCGCCAACTTATCCAGCATTTGTTCTATGCAGTGGATGCCCTTCCAGCTGCAACCCATCTCTGGGAAACATCCATACACACTTATTCGCACTCACACACTATGGACAATTTAGCCTACCCAATTCACCTATAGCTCATATCTTTGGACTTGTGGGGGAAACCGGAGCACCCGGAGGAAACCCACACAACCACGAGGAGAAGCAAACTCCACACAGAAATGCCAACTGACCCAGCCGAGGCTCGAACCAGTGACCTTCTTACTGTGAGGCGAACATGCTACTCACTACACCACCGTGGCGCCCCTTCAATTTTTATAGCATATAACTAAATATTTTATAAACGCAATTCTGTCATGGCAAATCTCTGAGAGATTTAGTGTAGTAATGATTGTGTATATTACAGTGTTATGTTTTTGATCTTAGCAGTATGGATCTGCCATGCTGCTGCTTTGATTATTGGTGCAGAGCAAGTACCGAAACTAACGACTACTATCTTTTGCCTCTTATTTTGCAGATCTATACATTAAAGTGGAGGAGGATTTCTGAAAATGTGCCGCAGATTGTTAATGCAAAACAACGCTGAGGTATTTAAATGTTGAGGAACAAGCTTGTTGGTTTCATGAAAGAACTTTGTATTCTTTTGTATCATCTGTGCTGTTTATCCACCAGGTTCTCAGTTGGTTGATGCAATTGTAGTTTGCTTAGCCAAGATTGAAACCTGTTGGTTGGGTAATTTTGTTTAATCTTAATACTAATAAGATTGAATGTGTTGCTTTTGGACTCTTTTGCCACTATAGAATTTATGAGCATACTGACCTCTATCTTGTTAAGCGTTTCAGATCATGTTAAAAATCTGGGTGTTATCATGGATTTGGCTTTGGCTCTATAAGTAGGACTGGCCAAGGATGAGTTCTGCCAACTCAGAATTATTTAGAAATGGAAACAAAAGTCTCTCTTTTAAAGATTCTGTCTTCTGAAACCCTTATAACACATTTAAAATTGGTGTACATGCAGATTTGAAGTTGGTATTGTATTTAATTCATTGTATGAAATGTATACGAATATTTGTGGCCCGGACTACAAAACCAAGTGTAATTTTTTTTTTTGAGACTTATACATCATCTGAAATTTGTATAAATAAGTTTGCATTACTGAATGGTTTATTATAGACACAATTTTTCTATTATTATTCATATTAATAATTAACTCTTATTTAAATTTGGATTCTGACATTTCCCCCCAAAAAATGTAAAACTGAGAAAACTACCTTTAAAGCCTTTAAATCTAAATAAAGTGCTAGACCATGTGCAATAATAAACAAACAAAAAATTATATATAGTTTCTATATATTTATAGTAGGAAGTTTACTAAATGTTTTCATGGAAAATGTTATTGACATATATTCTTGACAATATTGGCATAAAAATGAAAATTGAATATTGGGACTCATATGATGTATTTTTGTCTGCTGCTAAAATATACCCATGCAGCATAGGACTGGTTTTGTTGTCCAAGGTTACATATTTTTTAAATTATTAACCCTTTTGGAAACAATGTAATTAAATACCTAATCAATACAAGTCATGATTGTCAAATGTAATCTCTTAAAAAATCAATCACTTAGAAAAATAACATAAAATAAATTCATATTTATATAAGTGCTATATATATATATATATATATATATATATATATATATACCCAGGTCAAAAATGACCAAAGCTGAAATGTACAGAAACATTTTGAAGCATATATATAAAAATCAGTATGCATTCTATATTATTCTGTCTCCAGCACTAAATTGGAACTATACAGAAGCCAATCAACGCAGACAGAGTGAATCAAATAAATGAACCAACTTATTTGTTAGTGATAAAGTCAAGAAAACATTTTCATTCATTCACTCATTTTCTTGTCAGTTTAGTCCCTTTATTAATCCGGGGTCGCCACAGCGGAATGAACCGCCAACTTATCCAGCATATTTTTTACGCAGCGGATGCCCTTCCAGCCGCAACACATCTCTGGGAAACATCCATACACACACTTTCACACTCATACACTACGGACAATTTAGCCAATCCAATCCACCTATACCACATGTCTTTGGACTTGTGGGGGAAACTGGAACACCCTGAGGAAACCCACGCAACCACGGGGAGAACATGCAAACTCCACACAGAAATGCCAACTGACCCAGCCGGGGCTCAAATCAGCGACCTTCTTGCTGTGAGGCAAAGGTGCTACTCACTATGCCACCGTGGCGCCCAGAAAACGTTTTTATATAAAAAAAATTGTTTGTTTTTTTATCTGTAGTTTGAATACTAACAATTTATTTCAAGTCAGTGCATATATGATGCAATAGAGATTAATGGGATCCAGGTTTCTGTGTTCCAAATTCCCAGAATTGCCCAGTAATGAACCATTCCCATTCTCCATAGGCATTTCTCAGGGTCAGCTATCTCATCTTCAATTAGTGCAAAATGCAGTGGCCCAGTCTGGCTCTTACAAAGACAGGAAGAGTATTGCCTCAGATTCAGCATCCCATCATTGGCTGCCTGTAAAATTTACTATTGGACATTTTGTGGTGTTGCAATGAAACAGATTGTTGAACTTTTGATATCTTATCAAAATAAACCAGATTATACTCCATGTTCATACAACTAGATTAAAATCAAACTGCGTACAGCCTTTTCAATAGTTGCTATTCTAAATGTAGTGTAGAAATGACATTTGTATTATTTTATATTACACTGTGCTCCACAAATAAAAAAATAACCGCATATTGGTTTGGAACGACACAGCGCTGAGTCGATTGGTGATAGAATTTGGGCAAACTATTCCAAGCCTCTCTTATTTTACCATCTTTTTGAAGTCACCGCTGTCTAGGAGAAACAATTGAGATATTACCAACTGAACTGAGGTTTCATTTGGGATGTGTCTATCTGATGTGATGCAACACCCCTAAATAGGTTCGCTCTTCTTTCCAAATTTCACAATTTCACACCTCTCATGTATTCCTGGGCCTCATAAGTGCGGTTTTTATATTTATGTGTCGGTGTTTGATGGTGTGCGGCGTGGAAAAGCTGAAGAGAAAAACGCTGTTTCACACTGCCACATCGACTCAGAGCTGAGCAGATGACGCTGCCCTTCACACACTGAATCTGTCATCCTCTGCCCATCAACCCTCGGGCTGTCTCACTCTCAAACAATCCCTCTGGACTGACGGAGCAGTTGGCATGTTGTAGCATTGTAGAGACTCGCTGGAGAGCTCCAATAGAGAACGACAGCAGATAGAGAAATGCTGTGACATCACATGAAATGTGTGAGACTGTGAAACCACATCAGTCGGCAATGAAAGGGAAAGTTGTGATTAAGGGATTAGTGCACCCGAAAATGTATTCTGTAATCGTTTATTCGCCATTCGTTCCTCCGTTGAAATTTTGAGTAATGTGCTGGGCGCTCTTCTATGAAATTGCAATGGATGGGGACTGGAGTTTTCAAGCTTCAGATCTAGAAAAAGAGGATCGTTAAATTGCCGTAAAGGGGGTTGTTTGAATTGCTTCATGAGTATATATGCTATTTGATCGTTTTGAAATATAGTATATCCACTCATCGTCTTCCGATTAGCATTGCTGTTTTATTTTCTTTGAGACTCTGTTTGAGGTTTTATTAGTAGTTAGGTTTTGTATTCCACTTTCAATGGTTTTATTTCATTTTATTTTATTATTGTTTTGTTAATTCTGGGTTAGTTTTTTTTTGGATTGGGTTGGATTGATTTAGTTTATTATTAGTCATACATGAGTTATCCATGGCAGCATATCTTGAATCTGGACAGCATAAACCAGTCTTATGTTGTCAGATATATATAAAAAGACATTGTATGTGTCAAAATAATCGATTATTCTTTTAAGGCAAAGTAAAGATCATGTTGCATGAAAACATTAGAAAATTTTCTATTTTAAATATTCATTCATTTTCTTGTCGGCTTAGTCCCTTTATTAATCTGGGGTTGCCACAGGGGAATGAACCGCCAACTTATCCAGCATTTGTTTTACGCAGCAAATGCCCTTCCAGCTGCAACCCATCTCTGGGAAACATCCATACACACTCATTCACACACATACACTACGGACAATTTAGCTTACCCAATTCACCTATACCGCATGTCTTTGGACCGGAGCACCCGAATGAAACCCACAAGAACACGGGGAGAACATGCAAACTCCACTCATAAATACCAACTGACTTCTTGCTGTGAGGCGACAGCACTACCTACTGCGCCACCATGTCACCCTATTTTAAATATATCAAAACATATTTTTTGATTAGTAATAATAGTATAATTTGACAACATTAAAGGCCATGTTCTCAGTATTTAGATCTTTTTTAAACCCACAGATTCCAGTTTTTCAAATAGTTGCATCTCTACTTAACATTTTATATCCTAACAAACATACATCAATGCAAAGCTTATTTGTTAAGCTTTCGAATGATGTATAAATCTCAATTTCCCAAAAGTGTCACTTATGTAAGGTCCAGCCAAATAGTCCAACGGCGGTGTCTACTGCTGGATGAAGGTTCATTTGCACGTTCTATCTTTCCAGGGCACAATGTTGATTTACTTCAAGTTTATCTCACATCTGACTCCAATTTTGATATAAGATGGTTTTAGAATGTTAATACGTTTTTCCTCGTTTTATCTGACTCCATTTTTATAGTTTATATTATTTTATTAATTAAGTAATTTGTGAAACATTTTAGCATATATCCGAATAATCTTGAACTCCTACCAATTTTCCTAGGTACAACATAATCAATTCTCAAACAATAATCGGAGGTTAAACTAGGTAATCTATAGTTCCAGTTTCCGTGATTAGAACAATCGCGTACAACTTTAATTAATGCTGAAACATTAATCAGAGGTTAAACTAGGTAATCTATAGTTCCAGTTTCCGTGATTAAAACAACCCCGTACAACTTTAATTAATGCTTGGAATATTTAATCAGAGGTTAATTCGCCAATACCATGTAAGATGTGTTGCCCGTCGGCTTACTACATCCTAATGCAATTTACCTCGGCGCTCCATAGTACTTCTTTATTCTTATTACTCATTTATTGTGAACCTATATTACATTACGCCGGCTGCAACGCATCATAAATTCACTAGTTTTGGTCAACGATTAGAGGTTGATGATCAATACTATTTAATAGACAGACAGACAATGCCATTATTTAAATGGTAATCATTTGATTCTTGTAATCACCTACGTACAACTTAGTTAAATTTCAAACAATAATTAGAGGTTAAACTAGGTAATCTATAATTCCAGTTTCCATGATTAAAACAACCATGTACAACCTTAATTAATGCTGAAACATTTAACCAGGGGTTAAGCAGTCAGCACCATGTAAGACGCGCCACCTCTCGGCTTCACATTCATCTTAATGCAATTTACTCTGACTTATCGCAGATTTACAACGAATAACATAATTGAAGTCAAAACAACAAGTAGGAATTCCTAGGATCTCCATTTATGTTTTGTCTATCATGGAACCTAGTACATTCTTAACTTATCTGAGTAATAATTTCAGAGTAACAAGAATACGTTCAAATATAACAATTTATTAGTCAGGTAAATGTGTATTATGCCAATTCATTCAGTCAATTTATAAACAATCAATACAAAACATCAAATTCTCAAAGATAGATCCAAGATCAAAAGATGCATACCTGACAAATTCTACATAGTGCAGAGTTTCTGAGAAACTAAGCACCATGGGCCACTCTGAATGCAGAGGCGCCCCGACCAGCCGGAAAACTGTTACTTAAGTAGCCAAAAAACCAAGAGATATGTGGGTGTGTGTTGGATAACAATAGGGCATTTACATTCAGTGAGGGTTCCTGAACCCCCCGGTCACACCCTTAGCAGTGGTGCAAAAGATATCTGAAGTCATATAATTATTATTCGGTTATGGCTATTTCTGAGGGAATGAGACCATGGTACCAGTCGCACTGAGACATTTCAAATGATATCAAACATGATAGATATAGTCACTTGCATGGATATAGAACAGTTCATGCTTTGAGATAACCATTTTGTGTGAGTTCAGGGAAAGAAGGGGGTGAGGTGTTTCACACGTAAATGAGGGGAAGAGAAGGGTGTGAGTATGTGGGTGAAACGTAGGTCCCATTGTCCTTTCTCAGCTGGGCATCATGCTTTTCAGTCTCGTGTCTCTCTCTCTTAAATGAGGCATATTTTCATAAATCTTACACTTATAACTGGTTTTGTGGTCCATGGTCATATATCTGAAATGAAAGATAACACAGTTTGACATCATTCATTTGACTCTGATTCTTTTAGAGTTGGTTTCATCCAGTTCACTTTCTATAATTAAGCGTGTAAATTTGTTCCGCCAGACTGTTTTTTTTCCCTCCAGGCTTATTTTCAGTCAATAGAGATTTTTGTCACATTTGTCACAAAAGGCTTTATTATGATTTAATGGGCACCTATGAAAATTATCTTTTTGAAGCTGTTTGGACAGAACTGTGTGTAGGTATACTGTGTCCACTGTCATATTACAGTGATATAAAGACAACAAGTCTCTTTTTTTTCTTCCTGATGTTAAAATAGGATCCAAATCCCTCCCTTTATGAGGCCCACCATAACGTGACGTAGGAGTGCAATTTCCCCACCCACCGATTTGATTGACAGCCGGGTATAAACATGTCTCTGTAGTGATGCGTATAATCATATCAACAAGACAGGACGTGCGCAAAGCAACCGGGATTAAAAGATCTGTTCAAATTTGATCAAGAATGAGTTTTACAAGTTTAAAATGTTTTTAAAACAGTGCATGTTTGTAATGAATTACTGCGGTTTTACCAACTTTATCACCACAGCCGCATGTCAGTACAGTTATAAAAGAAGACGTTTCAATCCCTGTTTGTGGACGTTAAATCAGGTTTATTTTGTTCATAAACATAACAGATGTTAACGTGTATCCTTTCACATTTTTGGTGCAAAGTTAAATGCGTGTGCTGTGTGTGTCTGTGTGTGCGTGAATTTTGTGGCGACATTGTGTGTGACTCATCGTGGCAGAAAGGTTTGAATAAACTACTCAACACATATATCAGATAATCATTGGGAAAGTTCTTACTGTAGTATTTCTCACAAACGTTACATGAGATCTGCTTCCTGCATGTCTGTCACTGTGCTGTTTATCTGACGTAGCATAAGATTATAAGATTAAGCAGCATAAGATTAAGGCACACTCTGATAGGCATGTGGGAATGGTTGGTGGGGAAAACTAGCATTAAACGCACAGGCAACAAAAACAGCTACATGGTTGTTCAGAGCAGAAAATCCGTTATTCTGAAAGGTATAATAAATAAAGTTATGGGTGTTTTCAGCTGAACCTTTACAGACATATTCTGAATACACTATCTTGAAAGATATTAAATCTTTAAAAAGGAGCGAAATAGGTGCCCTTTAATGTTTTGTTAAGTCTTTTTGACATTTTGGGGTTTGACAGTCACACTCCTCATACACTTTTATTCTATTGAATAGATTTGCCATCCTCTTAAAAAAATAATATTAAAGCATGTCATACAGGTTTAGAACAAAAGTGACAGAACTGTCATTGCTTGACTCAACTGTCCCTTTAAAGCCCTTTTAGCCCAGAGCTTTTACTGATGCCAATGTCTGTTTACATGAGCTGTTTTTCTATGGGTAGCAGGTGTATTGCCTTCTACTGCTTTTTAAAGTATCTCCTTCCATACAGTTTAAAATGTATCCAGTGTTCTTTTGTTTTGTTGTTATATTAAGTTTTAATGTTCGTACAAGATCCCAGTGCACAATTGTGTAGTGGTATAAACACCAGCTTTGCCCTACGGCAGGTTTCTGCTATAACAGAAAAGCATATTTTCCCCTGCAAAAATTATAAAGATATTTTCCAATTTGGACAGTAAATATTTAGTTAATAACATAGCATCATGTGCAAGATGCAGGAAAATATAAAACAGTTCTATATACACGACCATTCAGACATTTGGAGTTTTGCAGGGAATTTTAATTGTAAATAAAAGTACAATGAAAGCAAATACATTTTTGATGAACGTAATTCATCTAAGAAGCATGCATTGCAATTCTTCATCTTCTTCTTCTTCTTCAAAAAAACTACCTTACTGATAAATTATTTCGTTTTGTTTTGTTTCAAAAGCATGTGATGCAACAAATCTTTTTTCCTGTTGATTGGTTTGTTTCAGTGATGCCATGCTGAGTAGCACCCCTGACTTTAAAACCTAATTCAGCCAAAATCATGCTGCTTTCTGTAAATTAAACATCAAATGTTTACATCAATTCCAATTCAATTCAACATCAACATCTGGCAAAGCAATAATTAGCTTTTTTTTATCTGTATTATTATTTTAAATTCTCATTTGTGTATTAGTAAGTTTAGTTCAATTTAAATAAACGGTGCTATGATTGATTGCTGTTATGTGGCTCATTTGAATAAGCATGATAAGTAATACTGTCATCTGAAACTTGATGCACCAAACAAACACGCTGAAAACATGGGCCTCAGTCCACTTCCAAACAAACTGCTTAGATTAAAGTTCTCTAAGGGCGTACTCACACTACGTACAGTTCCCTTTAACTGGGCCAAAGCACGCTTGTCCCCTCTTCTGTCTCCCCCGACGGCCTGCAATCACATTGCATTCGGGCCTGAGCACGCTTACTTCATCGATGATGCGCTGTTCAGTGTAAGAGAAGCGCTCTCAGAGATTTCATTGGAGATTTCTTTATATGATTATATCGTTTTAGTTGTTTGATATTCAGTGACAGTCAAATATTCCGCCGAACAGATCAGCCACTGCTGACGCTCATAAACAATCATGACGTCCTCGTGCTGAAGGTTTACTACAGGCACAGCTGTCGTGCAGTGAGGGGTTTGCGTCTTTAATAATCTACGACAGTGTGCGTTCATTAAACAGTAAGAATGATTAATAAATCCACATGAAACAGTCCCCAAAAGTCACGTCTCCTCTTCAGTTTCGGGCTTAGGCGTGCTTTGCACTCTCACTACAAGCGTACCGCACCAAAGCCCAAGTGAACCAGGCTCAGGCACACCTCTTCCAACTGGGCCCGGGCCGGCCAACTGTACCGTGCCTGAGCCCGATTCAGCACACTCACACTTCTAAAATTATCTGGAAAACGGGCCTGAGCACGGTTCGGATAGCATAGTGTGAGTACGCCCTAAAATGTTGACTATCTGCAGCAGACATTACTTTGCGTGTTACAAGACATTTTTGGCTCTGTTTTGACTCATTTTTGCCACATTTTATAAGCTGTCCAATTCTCTGATTAAAAAATAAACCTTTTGGTGCACCATCTGAACAATAGGCTAAGAAGATTAAGAAGGCTGCCTTAAAGGGGTCATGAAATGAGAAATCAACTTTTACTTAAGCTTTTGATATATATAAGCTCGTCGTACTAAAAGAATATCCTGAAAGTTTCAGTGCTGAAATCATCCTTGTAACTGAAATAACAGTTCTTATTGACAGTAGGCCCAGCAAATGCCAGATTCTGGAATGTACCTGTCTATAAGGTTATCCACAAAACCAAAGAAATCTTGTGGCAATTGTAATGTTTTGATTTAGTGGCTAGTTTGTATGAATTTGTACACTCTCATTCACATAATTTAGTATGATTAGCTGATCCCCCAATAGTGGTTGAAATTGGGGTAGGGGTGGGGGTTGGGGGCACACCTCCTTTAAAAATGAATCAATATTTCATACAAAATTGCATGAAATTGTACAAATTGGTCACTTTTCTGACAATGCAATAAAATAGTTGAGTATGCTTCTGAGATCAAGCTGGATAAACACATTTGTTGCATAATTCCTTTGGAAGATGTAGTTTACACACACACACAGTCAAAAGGACAGACATGGATTAAAAATTCCACGTAGATATTTGATGTTTTCCGTTTCTGTTTTTATTCAAATTTTCACATTCATTATTAATAAAGAGTTTAAGACGAATAGGCTATAAAACAGATAATGTGTTAATTAATTTTCAAAGAGAACAGATGAACAGAGACTGTGCTTTTACCATTCATCAGCACATGGAATGAATTAAAATCACAATTGATGACTGTGCCTGACCCATTTAAAATACCATATCTGTTACATCCCACGTAAAAAAAATATATCTATTTTCCTTTATAGTGACTATAGGACCGTTTTATTATTATGATATTAATTGAACCAGTAAATTACTTGAATTGTTCTACAGTTATTATGGTAATACTGCAACTATAGCAACATGGACAGATTACTCAATACTGTACTGTATGTTTACCTACAACTATATATATATTCATTCATTCATTTTCTTTTCGGCTTAGTCCCTTTATTAATCCGGGGTCGCCACAGCGGAATGAACCGCCAACTTATCCAGCATTTTGTTTTACGCAGCAGATGCCCTTCCAGCCACAACCTATCTCTGGGAAACACATCCATACCTTCTCATTCACACACATACACTACGGACAATTTAGCTTACCCAATTCACCTGTACCGCATGTCTTTGGACTGTGGGGGAAACCGGAGCACCCGGAGGAAACCCACGCAACCACGGGGAGAACATGCAAACTCCACACAGAAATGCCAACTGACCCAGCCGGGGATCGAACCAGCGACCTTCTTGCTGTGAGGCGAACGTGCTACCCACTAGGCCACCGTATCTATATACACATATATATATTATACTACAACACACCACAGTGAGACAGTACTTTTTACTAGCAACAAACAAACCACTCTGTGTTTACGGGGCTCAGCATGACCCTCTGTTGTTTTGCTTATACCCATTGATGTTGTGAAAGGGTCACACCTATTGTAAAAGGGTCATTTAGTTCACACCTATCAGTTTGTAGGGTGTTGAGTCACAGGCCACCCCATCATACAGAGAACTGATCACATCAGAATTTATTAAATGCAAATGCAACTGAACTAAGGCCCCATTTACACTAGTGCGTTTTCGTTTTAAAACGCATAAGTTTTGCTACAGTTACGCCATCCGTCCACACTACGTCAGAGTTTTCGAAGCGCGAAAACGGAGCGTTTTGAAAACGCTGGAGAGGCCGTTTTCATTCTAAAACGCTGCTGCTGCGTCTCAATGTGGATGGAGGGAAACGGATACCTTTGAAAACGCAGGCGTGGCTGCTGAGATTCGCTACGTGATTGGGGCTTTGGGTCATTGCATATCCTTCCCTTATTCGTCAAGCGCACATGGCTATAACGTCACCGGCAGACGGCAGACCAGCCTTCACTGTAAACACTGTATTTTCGATAGCCATGGATGTTTTATATTCATTTGTTATTTTAAGTAACAACTCAGCCTCGTCGTCTGTCCTCAAAAAGACCTCTCTTGCTTTCTTTGCCATCGCAATCATCGTTCAACCAGCGTTTGTTGACTAACAATAACCAAATGCCGAGCGAGACACGTGCTTCCTGTTTATACTTGAACGCGCATGCCCAGAGTGCACGAATGGTGCGCGAATGGTCACGTGATATACGTTTCTGGTGGAGGGAGATCTGTTAAGAGACGCTGGGTGAAACGCTAGTGTGGACGCGAATCGTTTTCATGCTAAACGCCGTTTTTAAACTAAAACGCACTAGTGTAAACGGGGCCTAAAATGCACATCATATTTTACATTTTTCATGTTTAATTACATGAACAAACGATGAACAATAGATTTATTACAATATTTATTTATCTTAACATCAGTTAAGGAAAAAAAAAGCTGTTCATTGTTCCTTAACCTTCAATGCATTGACTTTTAACAAGCACAGCTTTGTATTTTATTTATGCATTAGTAATTATAGATCTGTGATTAGTACATGGTGTACAAGTATTGTTTATTTTCAACTCATGTTAGTAAATACATTAACTAATAGAACATGAGCGTGACAAATCCTATAATATATGCAGTATAATAAACTTCACTATGGTACAGTTCAAGTATTATTTCTTCATGTGGAACGTGCAAATAACAGCATGCAGCCTGCCTACACCTATCATAATTTACCTGCCATACTTCTGTAGCTAAGGCATGTATGAAAGGTGAGCAATGTGTTATTTCCACAGCCCTGGAGGTTTTGACCTGAGTCTATTAATACTGTTTTCACACACATGTAGAGCATGTAAAACTCTCAGCAGTCTATGTAACCCCTGACTGCGGAGCGAAAGGCCGGAGTGCTGGACAGCTGTATTTCCTCCATGCTGACAGCAGTGTCAGAGAGGTCAGGTTTCCCTCATTCTGCTTAAGGTCTTGGATCTAGCAGGAGCCCATCACACTGAGCGGGACATCAGTCTTTTATCCACGCTTTGACAGCTTCTCTTCTTTACCGGGTAAGAACTGTCAAGCATCAATCCCTGGACTCCCAAGCAGGAGGATGTGCGTGTGTCGTACTTACTCTACTATGACTCCATCTTTATTCACCTTTCACATGGTAGACCTGACGAGAGAGAGGGAGTGAAGCACATTTTTAAAGAATAACAACAATGTCAAAAAAACAAATAATAAATATTAATTATATATGGATAGCTATGTAAATAGGCTTACAGTATTTTTAATATTGCATTTTTAGTTAATTTTAAAGATCTGGGGAATGCTGCAGTCACACTAGAGTTTGAGCTTACGAAATTCTGTTGTAAAAAAAAAAGGGGCTGGATTAAACTAGACGATTAAAGATTAACAAAAGAGCTATTGGTTCATATTTAACATTTTTGTACAGAAAGGTCATGTTTTGGGGCGACACGGTGGCGCAGTAAGTAGTGCTGTCGCCTCACAGCAAGAAGGTTGCTTATTCGAGCCTCGGCTGGGTCAGTTGGCATTTCTGTGTGGAGTTTGCATGTTCTCCCCGTGTTCACGTGAGTTTCCCCTGGGTGCTCCGGTTTCCCCCACAAGTCAAATGATATGCGGTACAGGTGAATTGTGTGAGCTAAATTGTCCGTAGTGTATGTGTGTGAATGAGAATGTATGGATGTTTTCCAGAGATGGGTTGCGGCTGGAAGGGCATCCGCTGCGTAAAACAAATGCTGGATAAGTTGGCGGTTAATTCCGCTGTGGCGACCCCAGATTAATAAAGGGACTAAGCTGAAAAAGAATGAATGAGGTCATGTTTTGGTCTTCGATTCGTCTCACGTGATGTGATTTCGCAGGTCAGAGTTCATCAAGCTTGAACTTTGCAATGCAGCGACATTTGAAACTTGCTGCACAAGCTTGCTTCACCATTCTGTCGCATTTGCTTGCGTATGAATGGAAGTTTATGAGGCGAAAAGTCTAGCGTGACCACTACTTTAGTTTGTTTCAATCAGTGTTACTTGTTCTTGTAATTCATTAATTGCAAAGTCTCCAAACACCTTGCTCACCTGTTTCTAGTTTAGTGCTTTATGTTGTATCCCTTTACTGCTGTTATATAATTCTTCTGCAATTTTTATTGTTCACCTTTTTTTTGTTGTTGTATAAAGCAAAAGTGGTTTTGGATTTAGGTCCCCTTCCTTAAGTTAAAAACCTGGATTTTTTAGAAAAGCCATCCTGCATTGTCCAATGACATTCAAAAGCAACTTATGGATTAATTGAAGAAATGGTGTACACGAGAAGGAAAATTTCCTCACCGTTTACTCACATTTAATTATTTATAAACTAAGGATTTTTTTCCTCTACTGAACACAAACTGATTCTTAAGAATGTTGGGAAAAAGCAGTCAGCATTCATTTTGTGTTCAACAAAAGCAAAACTTAACAAGGTTTGGAAGCAGTGGAGGATGAGTAAATGATTGCAGAATTATCATTTTTAGGTGAACTGTCCCTTTAAGTCTTCAAATGTAGGAAGACTTCATGGATATGAATGCAGTGTTACTGTAACACTAATGCAAATTCTTCTTCTAGTAGTGGAAGCTGTCAGGTAATTCATTATCGAACAATTTTAACCTGTCCACATATCTATTCATTTTTTAAGAATAAAAATAATTAGTGTATAATTAGATAATGCATTCATTATCACCAATTAAATCTTAGATCTCTAAAGAAAATATAACCCTTATATCAAACTATATTCACTTGCACTAAGAATAAACATGGTTTCTACCAGCCACAAAGTGTTTTGTATGGCTGCCAGCAGGAAAATTAAAATTCAATTGACATTTACAAACCAAATGCTTCAGCTATAAAGAATGTCAATCACACTTTTGCTGTTGTTTATGCTTTTATGAAATTGCCAATTTTCCTTTTCAGCCTATGGCATATTAATCATCAGTGCAGTTCAGTGTATGCTGAAGTATTTCAGTGTTTGATTTGGCCACTTTGTTGCATTTACGGTTCTTTGCCCTCAAATAAGGGACAGTTTCGCACAATACAGAGTGGTTGTCAGCCTTACGTGTGAGTGTGTGTCGGTGGTCCTCTATTCCTGGAGGTTGTTTTGATCACAGCTGGAGTGGAAATAGAGGAATGGATTTGGTTTCGTTTTCTGTGAAGTTCTCTACTCTGCGTCCAGATAAAGTTCACACACTATAAAGTGCTTCCCACCTCTTCTGATCTGTGTAATGGCCCATCTCCTTATCCCTCTGTCATTTGAGTTTCCATTTACACTTTCTCACTTTCTCCCCTTCATCTCTCCGCCTTTAGTCTGTCCTACAGTCTCATTGTCCATCTCCCCTATTCCCTCTTTTTCCTGTTTATTCTCTTCTATTCTTCAGTTCTCTATTCCTTTCTGTCTTTTTTCTGCCATTTTGAGTTCCATCACATGTTCATTGGCTCTTGGCCGATAGAGCTTTCGGGCTCTGAGATTAAGTGGCTGTCTGGCCTAATCTGAGTTGTGCAGCAAGCTATGAAGTTCAGGTTGAAGCAATGGCCAGCCTTTTCCAAAGAGATAAGAGGCAGACGGAAGATTGGAAGTGCGGGATGTGGTATTTGACCTATAAACAGAAATGATAACCAGCTAGGACACAAAAATATCTAGAGTCCCTTCATGGACGTGATTCAGTATTTTTGTTGCAACATCTTGAGGAAACACACTACTTCTATTGGTCTCTTGGACCAAACTTTTTTTGTAATCCTTTAGTAGTAGTATATACAATTTAAATGCTGCAGGTGATGTTCAATATTTTAATAGGTAAAAGCAAAACATAAAAAGTGTTTTTGCACATATAATCCTGGAGTAGTATGTAGTACTTTTCACCCCATTGAGTTTGGACAAACAAAACATAGTGAATATAAATATTATTGTTGATGCACTTAGAAGCCATATTGGATTCTAGAGCTGTGTTCTGTCAGAAGTCTGGCTTGAGGGGGAACTGGGATCATCAAACACCCAAATGGAATGATTTAACCATTAGTTTTTACAGTTACATTCAACATCAGTCTGACGTTAACCTGCTAAGCTAGCAACTGACACAATTCTTGCAGACTGCCACAGCAAACAACTACTAGGAAACACAAGTAATTTTTAAAAAACCCACCTATTATTTGGATTGCTACCATTTATTGAACTTTGGTGTTTATTGTCATTTGTAGTCGTAGAGCACTAGCTTTTATAACAGTCGTGTGCAGACACACTGGCTGTATCTGAAATCATCTCTATATATTATGTGATAGTGAACTATTTGAGGGAGCAGCCATTTCTAATGGTGACCGAAACCAGAATGAACATTCTAAAGTGCACTCAATCAATTCCACAATGCACCACAATAATAAGTGTACATCCCATATACACTCAACAGCAAGATAAAACCGGCAATACGCGGTCAGAGTTTGCGTGCTGTATAAATTTTCATCTGATCACAAAACAGAAACCATAAGATAAACAAAAGATATAATTCGGCTATAGGAGGTAAACATACCTGAACAAACTAAGCAAAGTCTCTACACCAGGGGTCTCCAACCCTGTTCCACTTGATAATTACATACAGGTGTGTTTGGTGAGGGTTTCAACTGAAATCAGCAGGAAGCTAACTTTAGGAAGTGGGTTGGTAACCACTGCTCTAGAGCAGGGGTTCCCAATTCCAGTCCTCGGACTCCCCGTCCTGCAAATGTCTTTCTTACTAAACACACCTGACTATCTGAGATCTATGAACTGAAACTTGTGTCTCAAATAAAGGCTGATTTATACTTCTGCGTCAAGCACACGCGTATGCCACGGCGCAGCCTGTGTGTAGTCGCCATGGCCGTCGTCGACGCTTGACGCGCACCTCTCAAAAAATGTAAGTCCACGTCGAAACGACGTGTAGTGCAGACCCTGTGATTGGTCGGCTTGCTGAGCTGACGAGTGTGGGCGGGGGTGAGAGCCACGCAAGCCAGATGGAGCGAGTGTTTACAAGCGTCGAGTCCCGTGAAGGAGGTCTAGATGGAAACTGTTGCTTTGTGTTTAACTTAGGAATAAAGTTGTTGCATATCCGCCGGTTTCCACCTCAAAACGAGCACGTTTGAGCCACTTGTACATTAAGGTAGCCTTCAGAAAAAAAAAAAACACCAGCGAAGAAACTCAACACAGAGGAACATAAACACCTCACTGCCAGCTAGCGTTTCAGAAGTGCTATTGCAGAGCAGCACATACAGCGCGCAGAAGTATAAATCACTTGATGCAGAAGTATAAAACAGGCTAAAGAAAGACATACAAAATGTGCAAGGCAGGGGGGTCTTGAGGAAGTTAATTGGGACCGACTGCTCTAGAAACTTCTAAGCCAGTGGGTGCTGGATGGAGATAACATCTGCTTAACATTCTCCCCACAGAATTAAGGCTGAACACCTCTACCTTATAAAAACAAAACAAACATGTTTTGCAGTGATGGATTTGAATAGTTTACATCTGCAGAATCATTCTTCACATCTTTCTTCTTAAGGACAAAGAGAGTACAATTTTCCATCTTATAGTAAACATGTATATTTCCCAGGCAGAAACCTGCTGGCATAAGAGGAAATTACGGAAGCCTTACCCTACTTTACTACATGTGTGTTATCGGCCACCTGCACAAACAGGAAATGAGGCATGCCGAAGACACAACCTCTATTATGGCGTCACAGATGAGCATTCATTCAGTGAAGGAGACACACACACACTTGATCTTCACCATAAAAAAATCAGACTTCCTGTTAGCATCAGCATAATTGCCATGGAATTCTGATAACCTGCTGTAGAGCATGATGGGATTAATTAGAGTGAAGCAGAGACTCGTTTGTTACTGCTATACTTTCATTTTCCTGCTCATTTACCTTCGTTCACCCACAGTAGGAAGACTGGCACTCTGTCAAGCAACAGCACTCGATCACTCAGACCAGGACTCAACATGAACGTCCAGAGAGAGACGGAAAGGATTTATGCACTAAGCTCATGTTCAACTACAGCCAAATCTTCTGGGTATCACAGCGTAAAGGCCAGTGTTTCACGCACAAATTACTTTGGGGATTCTCCTAAACAATGATTGCAGAGCTTGAGAAAGTCTGGCTTGAGTTAAGCTTTAGTTTTCTGGTCTAAGGGAAGGTGTATCTGCAGTTTTTTCCTCAAGTCGTCTCAGCTTTCTTTTTCCTCCAGCTTCCCTAATGGTGCCTGAGTGCAACAAATCATCATTAATTGGTTACAAGCCTCAGAGTTGGTAAACAGCCGTCATGCAGGCTAAATATTCATCTGCCTCTCATTCGCTTCGCATTTAGGGAAAAGTATAAAGAATGCGCCTGTCAAAGTGCCCTGCAGGAGAGAAAGAGGCTCTGTTTTCAACTGCCACCTGAAGGCTGTTGTAAACAGTAGGCATTCAAATAAGGAGGCATGTAAGATAATCTTGTGTCTGTGCTTTGTGGAAAAAGATGTTGCAAAATGCATCACGACTGAGCTTTTATAAATATATGAACATCAACTTCAATACAAGACTAATCAATTCTAAAAATCTGCATTATAAATCAGACAGCTTGAATAGACTTGTTTTTAAGTATGTTTTGGCATGTTGTTTCAAAAAGAAGATATATATTCACACTTGACAAGTTTGGTTTGATTAAAACAAATGGTTGCATGATTGCTGTGTTAATCAGATTAATTTAAATAAGTGTGAACTCAACCAAATAAATCAAACTGTTTTTTGATTAGTTTGAATGTCTTTGGTCTGTGTGTACTTCAAATTTCCTTTTTCGATGGTCTTTAAAACAGGAACACAACATGGACCACAGACATCTAAATAAAACAGAAATAAGACAGATGCAAGATGCAACAATAAAAACGACAAAATCTTCAAGCATACCTGTTTTGTTTTTTTCATAGTCAGTGGTTAGCACTGTCGCCTTGCAGCAAGAAGGTCGCTGGTTTTATTCCTGGCTGGACCAATTACCATTTTCAATTCAATTCACCTTTATTTGTATAGCGCTTTTACAATGTAGATTGTGTCAAAGCAGCTTCACATAGAAGATTAGAGTAAATTGAAACAGCGTCAGTCCAGTTTTGACAGTTGAAGTTCAGTTAAGCTCAGTTCAGTGTGGTTTAATATTCACTACTGAGAGTCCAAACACTGAAGAGCAAATACATCAATGCGCAGCTCTACAGGTCCCGAACCATGCAAGCCGGTTATGACAGTAGTGAGGACAAAACTTCACCAATTGGCGAAAGTGAAGAATAAAAAAACTAAGAGAGAAACCAGACTCAGTTGGGCACGACCATTTCTTCTATGGACAAACATCGTTTCTGTGTGGAATTTGCAGGTTTTCCCCGTGTTGACATGGGAGTCCTCCAGGTGCTCCAGTCCAAAGACATGCATTATAGGTGAATTGAATAAAACTAAATTGTTCGTAGTGGATGATTGTGTGAATGAGTGTATATGGGTGTTTCCCAGTACTATGTTACGGCTGAAAAATCATCCGCTGTGTAAAACATATTCTGTAATAGTTGGCCGTTCATTCTTCTGTATCAACCTCTGAAGGAAAATTATTGGTCATGTGTTGCCCATTGGAGCTTTATACAATTGGATGTGCTTTTCCATACAGCCTTATTTACATGTTTTGTAAAGCTTTTATGCCATAAATGCACACATATTTAGATACACCCAAACACACGTGTGTGTGTGTTTAAAAAAAAAATAGCAGAACAACTTTTTCAATCTTTATCCTCTTGAACCATTGTTATTAGCAATAGCGATATTTACTTTTGGATGTGTGCTTCTTGTTCTGAGTAATCAGCTAATGCATTGAGAGGAATGTGTTTAAACTCATAGCAGTGTGGAGTTTAATGAGAGAATTCATTTATTCTACAAAATCAGCTGTCATTAGGTCTTTGGTGAAGGAGGAAGGTCAGCAATGTGTCACACATTGTTATAAAATGTATTTCTTTCTGTATTGTGATGTAAAATAGGTTGTTCTGAGCATTGTTTAGGAGAACAATGTGATTTAAGTAAAAGGTTGATAGGAGATGGGAGTCTTATAAACAAGTGCAGCAAATTATACGATTCTCATCTGAAAGGATCTCAAATGCTTGAAAATGGCAAGGAAAACCTGGAACAAAAATATAAGCAGTTGCGATTAATAATAGTTCAAAGAATGGTCATGATGCCAAAAATCCAGCCAAACATTTCCCCCAGACAGATAAAAGATGATCTAAAATGACCTGTAAGGACCATAACAGTCAGAAGACATTTGAGGGAAGATTATTTGTAAGCAAGATGCCCCGTAAGCAAGTTTGTCCTGTAAAACAAACAGCATATGCAGATTCAGTTCAAACTTGCCAAGGAACACATAAATTGTCCCAAAGACAAATGTGAACCGATGAGAGTAAATCGAGTGGTCATCAACAGTATGTCAGATGAGCCCCAGGAACCAAATTTTAGTCTCATTATTATGTGAAACATGCTTGCTCAAAAATCATGATTTAGGGATGTCTTTCAGACTTTGGTGCAAGGACTTTTGGCCAAAAGAGATTTTGTTTCTCTATGCTGAAGAAAAATGCACATTAAATGTGTGTTTTAACAAGGCACTGATCCCAAACACACAAGTATTCAAGCAACACATTGGTTTCAGGCAAACAGTGGTGATGGAGTGGTCAATTCAATCCCCTAACCTCAACCCAATTGAGAACTTCCAAGGTGACAATAAAACTAAAGTTTCTGAAGCAAAACTCAAAATTGTTGGACGTAGATTGTTAGGTTTCTAAGCACCAAAAGATGGTTGACTTCTTGACACAGCAGTTGTCAATGACAATGGCTAAGAAACTAAATATTAGTTCAGAAACTTTTGTGCAAAAATGTATTTAGTTAATTAGTATTTCAATTTGAAGAAAAACACATTTATACTGACTTTTTTTTAGATTAATAATTTTATTTGCCTGATAAAAAGTACTCACAAAATTGAAAGAGTATCATTTCCACTATATATGGAAACAAAATATGTGGGTAACACTTTATAATAACTACACGCTATGAATCATCTATTAAGCATTGGCAAATATTGAATTCATTATTTGTTAAGCATTAACTCTGCCTTAATAAACGTTAGTAAGCAGTTTATACCTGCAGCTACAAATGCTCTATTCTTGACTAATAAGGTACATGAATATTGTGCTAATTAATTGTACTTTCATAATTTGTTACTGATTAATTTTTCATGACTGCATTAAGTATCGCATTATTTACAAACCATTTGTATTTAAGAGTAGTTGGTGGTTTTTAAGACCATTCAGAATGAGTTAGTAAACGATTAATAAACGATTAAAATAAACCTTTATATATTGTATTATTCAGGCATCTAGTAATGGTTACTATGTATGTTAATAAATGCTTTATCAACTCAACTTCATCCAGTTTTGTGACCAAATCTAAAGTGAGGACTATTCATGCTTTGTAAATCCCTTATAAATGATTATTAAAGGCTTAATATCAAATGAACAATACATCTTTGCAATCCTATCTAAATAATACAATTACTGTAAAGTTTAAACATTGCTGAATAACAGGAGTGTCAAAATACAGCATAAAATTGGATAAAAAAACAACATAATTTAACAATATATTATGATACATCATTTTAAAGTTATTTAACGATGTTTAAACTGTAGTCATTTTATTTTAGATAAGGTTGCAAAGATTTATTTTTCATTTTTCATTCAGTTTCGTTTGTGTACAGTTGAAGTGAGAATTATTAGCCCCCCTTTGATTTTTTTTGATTTTTTCAAATTATTTTTTTAAAAATATTTCCCAATATATTGTATATATCCCAAAATATTTTTTTCTTCTGGAGAAAGTAATAATTCTGACTTCAACTGTATATTCAAATTAATAGAAATTAATTAAGTCATCTATGTTCTTTTTTCCTGTTTAGAATAAAACTGAGCCTTTAATAGTCATTTATAAGGGATTTATAAAGCATGAATAGTCCTCACTTTAGATTAGGTCACAAAACTGGATGAAGTTGAGTTAATAAAGCATTTATTAACATACAAATTAACTATTAATATATCCCTGAATAATGCAATATATAAATGATGATTTGAATAGTTTATTAATCGTTTACTAACTTATTATGGATGATCGTTAAAAACCACCAACTATTCTTAAATAACTAATTTGTAAATAATGCAATACTTAATTTAGTAATGAAAAATAAACCCCTAACAAAGTATGAAAACACAATTATTAAGCACATTATAAATGTTCTTATTAGTCAAGAATAGAGCATTTGTAGCTGCAGGTATAAACTGCTTACTAGCGTTTATTAATGCAGAGTTAATGCTTAACAAATAATGAATTCACTGTTTGCTAATGCTTAATAGATGATTTATAGCGTGTAGTTATTATAAAGTGCTACCAATATGTGCACTTTATTCATTGTTTTTAAGACAATGTTTGTGTTTATGTGTGTGTAAGAACAAAACAATCTTAGAAAAGTAAATGTTTTACTAAAAATGTTGACCTCAGAAATATTAAGATACAGTGTCTTTACCAGATGTTTTGTTTGGAGTCTAAAACTGTCAGCAGAGTATTTTATGAAACCCACAATTAGTTAATAAATCTGTATTAACAAAAAGTCCTCTTTTAGTTTGAGATATTGACAGATCAGCTTTTGAAACAGCAGGAAACAGAAGACCTAGGAAAAGAAAAACAAACGTACAAGGTTTATTAAAGTTCTAAAGCTGTGTCCAAAGTCATTGTTCTCTTCTATATTGTTCAATTGTAAGTAAGACCAGTTGTATATCAGATTTTATTATATCCCAAAAACAATAGGCCAGACCTACTACCTGTGCCTGACCTACTGAGCCAGTGCTTCTGCCAATATTTAAGTGTACAATCATTGAACACTTTACTATTCCAGATGTGATTTCACTCATAATACCAGCAGTATATTCATAAAGTTTCCTTTCAACACTACATACAGATGTAGAACCTATTCAGTTAATGCAATTTGAACCTTGCTTGCCTAAATTCACTTTACAAATGCAAAATAGAAAATACCTGCTTCCCAATGTCACCCTATGGCAATAAAAACCTTGATATACACGCAAAAAGACAAACATCCCTTGAATCCATGCAATCATAAGATTAAAGAACAATAGAAAGCATTGCAAGAGCAAAAAAGTTTATAAAACATTAAAGATATAATAAAAATGACATCAATTATTAAATAACAAATTATGTAAAGGGTTATAGGAGTCCAATGCTAAGAAGGCATAAAAATTACAAGAGAAGGCAAGCCCATCCTGCACTGGATAGAGGAAGAGAACTTTACTAGCAATGAAATTACTTTGAAATAATATAAAATGCCCTTTTTTACCCTTTTTAACTTGTGTGTGCTTTGTTGTATTATGCTTAAAGTATCGCTCCTCTCGCCTGTAATGAACTCAAGGGTGAGTTGAGTCTCCACTTCACTTCCTGAGCGAATCGTGAATGTTTTTTGTATGGCGCATTGAGCTCATGCCTACGTAAAGCGTTTCAAATCAATCACTAATGGCTTCCATTTCAGTTCGGATGCTGTCATCGAAGACAGCTGACTATGTAGGCAGTGAAGCAGCTCAATAGGTTTTGGAACAGAGCTAATGTTTCAGTAAATTCATTAGTGAGATTTATTTTTGTAGATATGAACTCAATGTACCCAAAGAAAAAAAAGAAGACATTACATTGATGTTTAGATCAAGATTCATATTCATAAACTTGTTCTGCAGTCTGCAGTGCTGCATTTGTTCAATAGCTTTGTCCTGAGTACCGACAAATAAAAGAAAAACATTTTTTTTTCATGCTCATGCAGTCGCAGGAGTGATGCTTAAAACCACGAGGCCTGGGGCTCATGTAAATGTTTCAGCAAAATATGAGGAGAAAAGAAATATTTGAATTGCAGAAAAGAGCTCTCTTTTATGTTACTTGTTTTCTTTGTTGTAGCATTACATTGGGTAGGCTTATCAATTTCATTGCCCTAGGTAAGCTATAATTATGAGAATAAACATGAACAGACTCGCATTTGTGGTGTATATAAACAGAAATAAAAAAAAATAATTAGAAAATAAGTTTTTGCTTTCATCAAATAACAGCAGCCCAACTGCTATTTTGAAGTAAGTTGCAGTTCAGTAATTGAGGCATGTTGATTCAGAAGCCATTGTGATTCATTCTGTGACTTCAGTTGGTGGATCGTTTATCAACATACTTAAACTGACAACTCTTATCATTTCTGAATAAGCCATTTTTGCATTTAATAGACAGGACATTATGATAACAAAAAGTGATTTTGAAGAGAGAGGGGGGGAAGGGGATTGGTAAAGGTCCATGAACCGGGACTTGTTGCGCTGTGTTGGGGCACTGACCACAAGTCTGTCGGCACTGACATTTTGTGAATTTTTTTTTTTTGTTTTTTTTGTGAATCCCATTATGAACTTGTAAGAGTCATATGTACTGTAAAAAAAATAATAATAAGTTGCTGTAGAGACCAATAGTTGTGAAAAGTAGTGGCATAGTGGTATTATGACTTTGTGTATCATGAGTTCGAGTCCCAGCTTGTGGACGTTTCCTGATCTCATCGGCAATACTGGAAAAACAAATCCTAAAAATAAATAAATAAATGGTCAGACTTTTATGGCACTTTTATAATCATGACATGACATGAATTTTATGCATGCTTATGACAGCTGGTGTCATTTACTCTGGTTTGTTATTCTGAATTGCAAAGATGACATTGTTTGTGATATCTTTGCTATAGCAAATGGACATAGACAACATAAATCTGTCATAAACATGATTGTCATATGAATATTATAAATGTGTCCTGAATATTTTTGTGATCACTTTTTTCAATGGAACATACTGAAATTGTCATGAAGTAAAAATGTCAGTACTCTTTTAAATAAATTTACAAAACCATCATCAAAATTTTAATTATATTGTAACGACAAATAACATTTTTACAACTGAAGTTGAGGTTAAAATTTTTTATTGATGCTTTTATTAAACTGATGACAATTATAATGACCTCATGCCAATTATGTTTATGACAGATTTATGACACGTTACGGTGTCTTGATGATGTCAAGTTGTCATGACAAAGACAAGCAGGTTTTGATATATTTATTATTGTCAAGTTGCTATAACATCTCGACATCTCGAAAAATGTAATCTTTGCATTTACAACAACATTACTGAACTAATGATGCCTTATTACAGCTGTCAAAGCATGTATAAAATCTTTGTCATGAAGTTTAAATTTAATTGACATCTAGTTAAATTTTAAGTTAAGTTTCACAAACAAATTTTGAGAGGAACACGTGATATGATTGACCGCAGCTGGTCTCTCATTTACAATCACTAGTCAGCCAATCAGATTAAATCAATCCAACTATAAGTATCCCAGCAAATATCACTTCCTTATCTTCGTTTTCCGAAGAAACCCCCCCCCATCCACCCCTTCTCCCCCTTCTATCTTTAACACGGGGAACCCACGAGAACTACCTGATCTCGTACTCCCGTTACATGCTCATTCTACCAGGCGGGAGCTCAGGGTTCTCTCCCGGGACAGCATGCCAAACCTGCTAACAGTTGTCAAACAGTATCTAAGTGTGAACTCTTGAAATACAAATGAAAATAAACAAGACCGAAACCCTATTAACTTCATACTTACATTATTAAAACTTATTAACATATGTTACAGTGGCTTTATTCGTCTGTTTATGCAAGTTAATTTTTTTAATCCAATTTGCAAAATTAATTGAAGAACTTATATTTTTCATATTTTTGTAAACGGCAACATTGTAGATAATACTGACCCCATGGCAACTTGTCACAGTTTATTTCAACAAAGATTTGAAATGCTGATTTGTGAGTACAGTTTCGGAGAGGATTTAGCTTTTGTCTGGAATAATGTGTACACAAAGGAGCACAGATTTCTCCAAACAGCTATGTTTAACAACAGATGGCTGCAGTTTGTTCATTATTGAGACTGGGTTTTGATGAAGCTTTGCTTGCCAGACGTTGCCTTATCCTTCCACTTGTATTATATAATACAGAGCAGACCTCAGCTCAGATGGATGGCAGGCCAATAAAAAGCATTCATATGTTATACTGATGCTCCTTAAACTATCATCCATTACCAAACCGAGTTCAGATGAATTAACCTGAGCTCTGGACCATGTGTTTCACGTCAAGGTCTATTATACAGACATCACTTTGTGTTCTTTCTCTCCATCTGTCTTTGTCTGTCTTGTTCTTTGACTCTCCGCCTTCATTCAGTCACTGCATAATTTATATTTTCTTCATAATAACTCTGTTCCTGCAGGGTTAAACATTAAATCAGTGTTGCAAGAAATAGAGAGATGGGTGAGCAAGAAGTGTGGTCTCAGCACGAAGACGGCAAAGTTCACTTTGTTCTTTCAATCACTGTGCAAGTTATTTCATCAGTTTTATTTATTTATTATTTATTTCCATTTTCACAGTCATTTTGGTTCATTTGTCAAATCATTGCTAATGTAAGCAAACCAAGTCCATTCATATTTTTTAAAAATCGTACAAACAAATGCATAGGTATAATAAATGCATGTACATTATAATGAAAAAAAGGTTAGCCCTCCCGCATGTAAAATTTGAACTCTTTTTCAGATTTTTTCCAAGTGGCGTTTAACAGATATTTTTACAGACAAAGGCAGTATATCCAATTGAATTATTTTTTCTAGAGAAAGTCCTATTTCTATCTTGGGTTGGAATGATAAATATATATAAAAAAAAAAAAAAAACTGCTAAGGTCTGTATTATTAGCCCCCGTAAGACATTACATTTTCCAATAGGCTACAGAACGCACTTCTGTTGTCCACATTCCAATTTAATCTAATTAACCTACAGTATTAACATTTTAATGACATTTAAAAATGCTGAATATTAGTATCTTGTAAACTATTACCATGGTTACGACAAAATGAATGAATTATTAGAATTTAGTTATTAGTGCCTCACAGCAAGAAGGTCGCTGGTTCGAGCCTGGGCTGGGTCAGTTGGCATTTCTGTGTGGAGTTTGCATGTTCTCCCCGTGGTTGCGTGGGTTTCCTCTGGGTGCTCCGGTTTCCTCCACAAGTCCAAAGACATGTGGTATAGGTGAATTGGGTAGGCTAAATTGTCCGTAATGTATGAGTGTGTATGAATGTGTTTGGATGTTTGCCAGAGATGGGTTGCGGCTGGAAGGGCATCCGCTGCGTAAAACAAATGCTGGATAAGTTGGCGGTTCATTCCGCTCTGGCGACCCCGGATTAATAAAGGGACTCAGCCGAAAAGAAAATGAATGAATGAATTTAGTTATTAATCTTTTATGTTTAAATATTTTATATTAAACAGCATTTGTAAATTAATTTGAATCACTAATTATTACATAAATTAGATAATATCCTTAAATCCTTGAACTTGACCTTGAACCTGAACTTAATTCGCAGTTATATAACGCAACACTTTCTTCTTGTATACCTGTTTCGTCTAGAAAACATTTGCTTGATTGACGACTGTTGTTCTCCCAACATTCAGCAGCATCTTTCAACCGTTGGCCATTATAGGGCCATGATTGAGAACATTGTGCTTAACTGTGGCCCGTATTTCATCAGAAACATGTCTATATGTCTAACATGTCTATATGGCCCCTCTACTTTTCCAGCATATATCTTTTCTACTCCTCTTCTTGGCTGGTGACCTTGCTTGTTTACTTGTTGTTCTTTCATTGAATGTCAGAAACTTGAACACTACATTGTTCTTTCTTCAGGCTTGCCTATAGAATTTTTATGACATGTACATTCTATGATATTAAGACAACTGGTTCAGCAATTCAAGATTCTATTAAAGCAATAGTTCACCCAAACAAATTAAACTTTCCCCATAATTTACTCCTCTTCATGACAATGTGACTTTCTTCTGTCAGACGAACACAGTGGGAAAAATTTGACTCATCCATGCTCATCCGTGATGCAAATGTATTGGATAGGGGCTTTTAGTTAGAAGCTTCCAAAAGCATATATATATTTATCATAAAACTAACCCATACATTGCCAGAGGGTTAACATTTTGTGCAGGGAATCTGTGTTTTGGGAGTAAAATACATTACTTTGAGTAAATGATGGGGCAATTTTTTAATTTTTGGGTGAACTGTTCCTATAAATTCCTATAAGTCCAACATTTAATTAAAGTGTAAAATTCTAATGGAAATGTACAGTATAGAAAATTTGACATATGATAACAACTAGCTGAACTGTTTTGCATTCCGTGATTTATGAAATGAATGTTTTAAGGGCTATTCCAGATTTTCCAGAGATTACCAATATTTTGATAATCATGACATAAAGATGAAAAATGTAGGAAACAGCAGACAATTGTACATAATAAACTCCATAAAATAAATCTTTCTCTTCATTTTTTTTCATGAGAATGATAAATTGCTTTTATGATATGCAGAAGTGGCTACATGATAAACAAGTGGTTTTGAGAATTTCTGAAATGAGAATTACAGTCGTTTTGGTGCATTTCTCATCATCAATCATTACAAAAATATGTGAAGTACTCAAAAAAAATTGTACAAACTGCAAAATACAGTGGATTACCTGCCAAAGCATGTAACTAACTCAAGGTTCTTTATCAAATAATTATGACTATTAATATTAATGCCATCAAACTAAGACATCCTAATGTCATTGTTCACAAATAAGACAAAGAAAAAGTTTGCTGTCATTGCAATATGCTGAATACAGTAGCTTGTGTAATTGTAGAGAAATGACAAGTCAAGGAAAGACCACTGACTTATTTTTTGTTTCTTTAAATGTACTGAATTGGTATATAGTTTCAATGAAGGTGAAGGTGTACCTGTGACACATATTCATTTTTTTTCAATGACATTGTGATCTTGAAAAGACATAAATATGGACACAAAAACAAAATTCTAAATTACTGTAGAAAGATGACGCAGACACAGACAACATATGAGGAATTGTAGTGCAGTGTGTTGGGCCACTGATTCTCATCTATATCACCAACATCATTATTACTGTAGTGGAAGTCAAGATTCTCCTGTGCAATTCATCAGATTCACATGAACTGAGAAAGAGTTCGAAAATATCCTTGACAACTATAGCATTTTGCATTCACTGACAAACAGTTAACTTAAAAAAATATGATTTGATGGGAAACATTATTGTATAGAGAACTATTCAATATATTTTGAGCAACTTTGTCTTGACTTTAGATTTTGCAGAAAACTACTTACAAAATGTAAATAATCAATTGTAGAAATGTACAATTGTGACACGACTTGTTTAAAAAACACAACTTCTTTTATAATGTGCACAAGTGACGGTGTGAAGATTGAACAGTAGTTGATCTGATCTGAGAAATGCACCAAAGCGACTACAAGTAAAAACTGTGAACTCACCAATAGTATCCGGCTGCAGACTTGCACATGCAGTCTCAGACACATGCACTCAATAACAGCCACTGATGTCACTGTGAGGGGTAGGGTTAGGGGTGAGGTTAGGTGTGTGCGTTTAAGACATTGCATGCAGTCTCAGCTTGTATGCGCACCCGGTCTGCATCTCTGGAAGATTTAATACTTTGTAACCCACCATATTAATACAATTCTAAATGTACCTGCACATTTAATCAATACAAGACACATTTACAAATAAATAAAAAATAGTAGAAATAATTGAAAATGTGCTTGATATGGGCAGTGTGCAGTAAACAAATGCCTGGATGTTTGGTGGGTTGAAACCATTCAAAAAAAAAAAGTATTATATATTTTTATCATCATGACATATGAAATTGCGTAGGAGTCAATTGTACACAATCAGTTGCAAGAACATTACAAAGCATTCACAATTAATTTATCAAATAAACAAGAAATTGTTTTTATGATGTGCACAAGTGATTCAATGGAGGTTGAACAGGATTTCAATCCTTTTGAAAAAGGGTACCAAAAGCAACTGAAAAAATCTGTTGACATTAAATTTGTTCATTCACACAATGACACTTCAAGAGTTCACACTTAGCTGATGATTGATTATAAAGCTTGTTTGGCATGCTGTCCCGGGAGAGAGCCCTGAGCTCATAAGATCCTCGAGCCCTGGGCTCCCTCCCGTTTGCAGGGCGAGAGGAGAGTTTGAGCTCAGGTAGATCTCGATGAACTCCCCCTCGGCTTATTTCCAGCTAGTGGTGAACTGAGGAGAGGTGTATTCGTTAAGAGCTTGGCTATAATATCAATTGTGCTTTTAAGTAACTTAGTGCTTGTTATTTGGACCGTGGGAGGAAACCGGAGAGCCCGGGGAAAACCCACGCGAGCACGGGGAGAACAAGCAAAACTCCGCACAGAAATGCCACCTGATTTAGTAGGGACTTAACCAGAGGCATTCTTGCTGTGAGGCCACAGTGCTAGTCACTGGGCCGCCGTGTCGCCCATCTGAAAGGAGGGAAAGTAGAAGTGGATGGGTGGGGGGGGTTTCTTCAAGACGAAGATGTTGAGATAAGAAAACTTTGGTTATTTATAGAGAGTTAGGAATCATACGATTGGATAATCGGTCATTAGCTGAAGCTGTAACAGCTGGGAACAATCATAAGCACGTGATCCTCTCGAAATTTGTTTATGAATAAACTTCACTTCAAGAGTTCACACTTAGCTGATGATTGATTATAAAGCTTGTTTGGCATGCTGTCCCGGGAGAGAGCCCTGAGCTCATAAGATCCTCGAGCCCTGGGCTCCCTCCCGTTTGCAGGGCGAGAGGAGAGTTTGAGCTCAGGTAGATCTCGATGAACTCCCCAAAGAAGCCTTTTTAATGCTCGGGACAGCAGCCGCGTATTGAAGAACCCCCCAAAAAGCAATAAAGAATGAAGCCATAACCGGCTGCTGAGTGGAAAGGGGTACCTAGAGAGTGTTTGCAGGAGCAAGGGTGGAATTGGTGCAGAGTGTGAAAGGATTAGGTTAGAGTGACTGCTACAACTGAAGAGGTGTATTGGCAGCCAGTGTTGCGAATGCTATGTGTTCTCCCGTAGCAGTGTTTGACTGCCATGACCAGACGGGAGAGTGAGACAGATGTAATAATTGAATGTAGTATGTATGATCTCTGCTAGAGAGACTCTTAATGACTGTGATGAATGTCGGGATAAGCTCAGAGGAGCGTCTCTGCTGCTACAGAGGTGCGATAGGATTTAAGCTAAGCGAAGCATCTCTACAGTTGCAAAGGAAGTCGGTGGTGCAGAGGGAAATTTAAGCTAAGTGTAGCATCTCTACAGTTGCAGAGGTGTCATGGAAATCAGTGGTGCAAAGGTGCAAAAATAATTTTAAATGAGTGAAGCATCTCTACAGTTGCAGAGGTGCAATGGAAGTCAGTGGTGCAGAGGGGAATGTAAGCTAAACGTAGCATCTCTACAGTTGCAGAGAAGAATTTTTGCTGAGTGGAGCATCTCTAAAGTTGCAGAGGTGCAATGGAAGTCGGTGGTGCAGAGGGGAATTTAAGCTAAACGTAGCATCTCTACATTTGCAGAGAAGACTTTTAGCTGAGTGGAGCATCTCTACAGTTGCAGAGGTGCAATGGAAGTCAGCGGTGTATAGGAGAATTGAGAAAAGCGGTGCATCTCTGCAGTTGCGGAGGTGTAAATGGAAGTCAGTGGTGCAGAGGAGAATTTAAGCCAAGCGGGGCATCTCTACAGTTGCAGAGGTGCAATGGAAGTCAATAATAACAGGTAAATACCCTTCCGCGGAGGCGTTTAAACTGCTGTGGCTGTGATGGAGAGTGTGTCAGTATGTTAAATGGAAGTGTGTGGGAGCTCAAGCAGAGCGTCACTGCTGTGGCAGTGGTGCAGAGGGGAAATGGAGCTCAGCGGAGCGTCACTGCTGCGGCAGTGGAGCAATGGGGAAATGAAGTTCAGCGGAGCGTCTCTGCTGTTGCAGAGGTGCGGTGGCAGTCAATGTTGGAAAGCAAGTACGCTTCCGCGGAGGCGTTTTAGCTGCTGTGGAGAGTATCGGCAGTGAATGGCTAAATGGATATGTGTGTGAGCTCAGGCAGAGCGTCACTGCTGCGGCAGTTTTACGGGGGGAGGATAAGGCTTGGCATAGAGTCTCTGCTGTTGCTGAGGTGCAGTGGTAGTCAGTATTGGAGCGTTATGGGTGCCGTCGCAGGAGTGTTAAATACCTAAAATACCTACGCATAAATTATGTGTAGAGATAAAAGTGAATAAGGTTTCAGTTAGGGCGTCACTGCAGTTGCAGTGGTGTTATAGGTAAGTGTGGCTCAGCGGAGCACCTCTGCAGTTGCAGAGGTGTAGTGGGTCAGTATGGAGGCAATGTGCACTCCCGCAGAAGCATTTACTGCTGTATTAGTGCGGGGAAGCGTGATGATAGTGGTTTCAGCAACTAAAACTACAGGCATCCTCTAAATGGGTCAGAGCTGTTGTGAATGAGAGTGAATAGAATTATGGGATAGTTCAAGTTTGGAGGGAAAAAGTTAAAAGGAAGAAAGGTGGAAATGTGCTCCTGTAGTGTAAGAAAAAAGGGGCTTTGGAATGTGTGTGTGTATATATGTGTGCGTGTGTGTTTGTTGGGGGTGGGGGGGGGGGTTAATCAAAGTATATACAGAATGTTCTTTGCCATTTGATCTGTTGCTTGCTTAATAAAGAAAAGTTTCTTTATCATGCAAAGTTAGATCAGATATGGTGGGGTGGATTGAAATGGTGTTACTTCGGAAACTCTCAATCAGAAAGGCTAGTGAGAATTTGAAATCAAGGGTGTGGGCTGTGTGAGTGGAAATGTATCCTTTGTATAGCGTGAAAGTGTTAAGAATGGATGTGGAGTGTAATGGGTTGGATGAGGGTCAGTTTCTGCAGCTAGCTCTCAGGGTCTCTGAAAAAGAAAATCAGAAATGAAATTAAACATGGTACATGTACAACAGACATGATGAATTGTTTTAGCTGGAATCCATGAGAGGCATCTTAATAGGGGCATTATCAACTGTGAATGGAAGTGCCTTTGTTAATGCATGGTATAACAGCTTGTTGTTACGATGTGCAAGGATTGTAGAGGTGGGCTTTTGTTCCTCTGTAGTATGCAGATGGATGGAGAGCTGGGGACATTGGCTAGTTATCCTGGAAGTATCTCTTGAAGGCTGAGCAGGTGAACAGCTGAGCAGATGAACAATTGGCAGAATGAAGTTTTAAAAACACCTTAGTGATATAGAATTTGCTTAAAAAGCAAATTGTCTAACACGGAGTTAATGGATGAAACATTACTCCATTTCTAACACAGAGTCAATAATGAAACATCACTCCATTGTCAGAAACATGCTTTTCCCACTCATAGCAGTCAGTGTTTCCTTTGTCTTTAGACACTTGACTGATAAACACGTTTGTTGCAGACGTTTTGGCCCTAACGGCCTTCCATAGTTGCAGACGTTTTGGCCCTAACGTCCTTCCATACACTGAATGCGCTTCCGCGACTGTTTTGGATGATGACGTTGCATCTCGTGGATGTTTATCGGCGTGTTGATATGTTGTGGACTAGGTTTTGGATTGGATTGCCTGGACGCTTGCAGTCAAACTATTTCAAACTGCTAGGATGCCTGGATTTGTGGACAGGCGGAGGCTTAACAGGTGAGTTCAGCGTTCTATTCATGCACGTCTCCTCTTTCAAAGATGTATTGAATGTTTAGGCGTTGTCAGAGTAGTTGTTTTTGCGAGACTTCCCCTTATAGAGTGCGATGTGTTACCGCTGGTGAACAGCTGGGAGAGCGGTGAGGGTT